>PVLD010010651.1:0-69679 GCA_004027595.1 Dinomys branickii | reverse complement strand
AGTGCAAATTCCCTACTATCTTCTCTATAATTTGGTATTTCCTTTAATGTTTTTGTGTTAACTAATGTGAAGATAACTATGTAATACAACATCCAGTGCTAATTCCCTACTATATTCTGTATAACTTTGTATTTTCTGTATTGTTTATGGCTTTTCTGGTTCATATGTCTCCATTCTTTTGTCTTTAAAATAAAATTTAGAAAAAAAAAAAAAAGAGCCTTCCTCTGTTTATGAGGGTGTAGATCTGTTCCCTTACTAGGCAGAAGGATGCACCTTTTCTTTCGTGCCTTAGCTGTTTCCTGTTAAGTGAGGTGCTTCTCTTCCTCATGCCTAAATTTCCAAACTCTGCTTTAAAACTGAATTGTATCTCATCGCAAGAATGCAGGCTTTATTAGACCGGGGACTTTATCTGTCCTGTTGACTTGCTGTGTTCCCAGCTTTTAAAATAGTGCCTAGACTATAGTGCCCATTCAACAGTTACAGAATAAATAAATGAAATACAGTGTGTTAGTGTAATTCTTACAAAGCCAGTCTGCCGAGCCTTAACACTGTCCTATGTCTAGTAGCATTTGGCAACCTGAGTGGAGGAAAGAAGGTAAGTAACTGGTTGATTTAGGATAGTGATGGTGAACTTTTAGAGCTTTCAGTGATACAAACAGTTCACTGTCTCGTGGATGCTGTGGGTTCAGTACCACTGATCTAGGATTAGGGAAAGGCATACCTAACACAGAAATGCAATAAAGAAACAGAAGGTACCATGAAGAATTACGGAAGGAGATAAAGCCAGTATAAATTTTTTTTCTAATCCTGTAAATTATATGAGTCTATGAATCCTACGGGCGATTCCTGACTAAAACTTTTGCAAGATCCCAAAGTAAAGCAATTAAGTTTCAGTCAAATTACTTAGTACTATGTGTCTTTATCGGGGGTCTGGCAGGCCTGCTACCTAGAATGAAAATGAGTAAAACATATTTTTACCCCCTGAGAATTGAATCTGCTTCTGCAGATAGTGGTGACGCTAGAAATTTTAAATGTATTTTTTCATTTTGATCCAAATTACTACCACTTGCCAGCCTGTTAGAAATAAACATTTAGCTATTTGTAGGCAGCCTTATTATTAAAACATTATTTTTTAAAACTATACGAGTTTTACTTTGTACTTACCCTTGTAGACTGTATGTTCATTTCAACACTTAGCCAAAGTTTATAGAAGTGAAAACTAAGAGACTCTAGTCATCAGTTCAGTATCCCAAAGTGTGGTATATGTGTACCACTAGCCATACATGGGATGATTTTTAGATAGAACACAATCATTTTAGTTAGTTATTAGCGTATGTTAAAAAATATGTAATTAGTATATCATACTTGTGAATGATGGACCTCATGAGGTGAAAGTTGATTTTCAGATTTTAAAATGAATAGGTTTAAAGAAAAATATTAAGTAATGTTACAGGTGGAACATTATATAACTGAGATTTGGGAAGTATAATCCAAAGTGAGAAAACAACCCCCACCCAATACAAACAGTGGCTTTTCTAAGGAATGTAAGAATATACAATGAAGCTACAAATAAAATTCACTTTACTTTGTGCATGCCAGTGTTTGTTCTATTATGTGGGCTACTAGTTTTGTTTCTGAGACAGGGTCTCACTCTAGTTCAGGCTGGCCTTAAATTCACTAGATAGCCTCGGCTGGCCTCAAGCTCCTGCTGGTCCTCCTGCCTCAGCCTCCTGAGTGCTGGAATTGCAGGCGTGGGCCACCACACCTGGCTATGCAGGCTACTTTTTGATTGAAAATTGCATTGAGGAAAAAAATTAAGGAAGAAATCTGTTTATGTGCTATAAGTTAAAGAGTATGATACTAAAATTAATTAAAAGGAAGTACAGTTTAAAAATTAAAGTGACCACACTTCTGGTGCCTAGGAACTACATGTGGCTAATAACATTTGTACAGCACAGATAGAGAACATTTCTGTCATTGAAGAAAGTTGCTTTGGACTGTGTTGCTGTACAGTCTTAAAACCATGATTCATAATGCCCCCTTCAAAGGAGTGGTACTTAATAATTTACTCACCATGCCAAAGTTACTGTAACCCTGAGGATAAATTGAAGGCACTACTAACAGTACAATTAAGATAATTGATCATGAGAAATAAAGCTAGGATGGGGTTCTCACATTTCTACTAATTCTTTTTATTGGAGGAAGTGGTCACTCTTCTTTTTTAAATGAATACTGTCCTGAGTCATCGATGTAGAGAAGGAATACAAATATTACTGAACAAAAGACGATACCTGCATAGTTTCCTGGCTTTCGGAATAGCTCATTCAATTTAAGAATTAGATTTTCTTGACATTTGAAACCTTTTTGTTTTTAAATGCTTTCAGTGAATGGAACGGACTGGTTTCTTCCATCACATCAATAAACATGAGCGGTACCAAGCCTGATATTTTGTGGGCGCCACACCAGGTTGACAGATTTGTTGTGTGTGACTCAGAGCTGAGCCTTTATCATGTGGAATCTACTGTGAACTCAGAACTTAAAGCTGGATCTTTACGTTTATCCGAAGACTCTGCCGCCACGTTACTGTCGATAAACTCAGATACACCCTACATGAAATGTGTTGCGTGGTATCTCAATTATGATCCTGAATGCCTCCTAGCAGTCGGACAAGCAAATGGTCGAGTTGTACTTACAAGTCTTGGTCAAGATCATAATTCGAAGTTCAAAGATTTAATAGGAAAAGAATTTGTCCCAAAACATGCACGACAATGCAACACCCTTGCGTGGAACCCGCTAGATAGTAACTGGCTTGCTGCTGGTCTGGATAAACACAGGGCTGACTTTTCCGTGTTAATATGGGATATCTGTAGCAAATACGCTCCTGATATGGTTCCCATGGAAAAAGTGAGACTTTCAGCTGGTGAAACGGAAACAACGTTCTTAGTAACAAAACCACTGTATGAATTAGGGCAGAATGATGCGTGTCTCTCTCTCTGTTGGCTTCCCCGGGACCAGAAACTTCTCCTGGCTGGTATGCATCGGAACCTAGCCATCTTCGATCTTCGAAACACAAGCCAGAAGATGTTTGTGAACACGAAAGCTGTTCAGGGGGTGACAGTAGACCCTTACTTCCATGATCGTGTTGCTTCCTTCTATGAAGGTCAGGTTGCAATATGGGATCTTAGAAAATTTGAAAAGCCAGTTTTGACTTTGACTGAGCAACCCAAACCCTTAACAAAAGTAGCGTGGTGTCCAACCAGGACTGGTCTGCTTGCCACTTTAACAAGGGACAGCAATATCATTAGGCTGTATGACATGCAGCACACGCCCACTCCCATTGGGGATGAAACCGAGCCCACAATAATTGAGAGAAGTGTGCAGCCCTGTGACAATTACATTGCTTCCTTTGCGTGGCACCCCACAAGTCAAAATCGAATGATCGTGGTGACTCCCAACCGAACAATGTGTGACTTCACAGTTTTTGAAAGGATATCCCTTGCTTGGAGCCCAGTTACATCTCTGATGTGGGCCTGTGGTCGTCACCTCTATGAATGTGCGGAAGAAGAAAATGATAATTCTTTAGAAAAAGATATAGCCACGAAAATGCGCCTTCGGGCTTTATCAAGGTATGGACTTGACACAGAGCAGATTTGGAGAAACCACATTTTAGCGGGCAGTGAAGATCCACAGCTCAAGTCCCTCTGGTATACTCTGCACTATATCCTTTGTGTTGCAAATTTTGTAAGGTAAATCAGGTAGAAATGTTTTGGAAGTTTGCAGAAAGACCGGTCTGTTGATACAGTAAATCCTTTTGTGCGCAAGTCAGCTTATAGAATACTAAAATTGGGAAGTAAAATTGTTCAAAGCTCTTGAACTTAAATTACTGCTTTCCAGATTGTGTAGGAGAAATAAAAATGCATGTTAGAACAGGATCTTATTTCCGTGGATGCCTGTTATGAATTGGCACCTAATCAAAATAAATTCAGCTTTGAAATAGTATGCATCATTACTAGTATTTCCTATGCATTTAAATACTTATGAAGCAATATACAGAAGATGTGGATCAGAAATCTCCAGGCAACAAAGGATCATTGGTTTATGCAGGAATTAAATCAATAGTAAAATCATCTTTGGGTAAGAAAATTCCATTTTATTTTCTAAAATATGTTTGTAACTTTTTTGTGTTTATTTTGTTCCCCATCATTTTGTTGAAATTATATAGTTATTATAGGGTTTTGTATATACATTAGTTTTTCCTTTTGGTTTTCTGATATTTTAGTGACTTGTGTTAAACATGTAATTGTGCTTATATGCAGAATCCTTTCTGGAGGAAATTTTGATTATTTGAAGCAATATGAACTTTCTTTTTTTGTTTGTTTGTTTTTTGTTTTTAAGAGCAGAATGTCTTGCAGGGGCCCATTCTGCTTGCAGAATGTATCTTCTCTTTGGCGGTACTGGGGATCGAACTCAGGACTCTGCGCTTGCTAGGCAGGCGCTTATTCCACTGAGCTATATCCCCAGCCCTGAACTTTCTTAAATCTACTCATTTATTCATTATTACTTATTTGAAGACCCACTTTGAGAGATCTTAATGGAAGATGGTTTATCCAATCCTGATTGTTAGTTTGGATTTTATCACAGCATTTTGCATTTTTGCAACTAAATTGAAAGAGCTATAACCTAAGGAGATTTTTTTTTTGAAATTTTTCTGTCCAAATGCTTTGACAAAGACTATAATATGACATGAAATATAACCTAATTTAAAAGAGTCATTCTCTTAATAAGTGAGTGAATTAATTAAACAGGTACATTAATGATTGAAATTGATACACTATTTTAGAATAAAAGTAACCAGAAAACAATTTTTTAACTGACTGCTTTAAATATTCTTATTTTTCTTGGAATTGAATTATGGGTTGTAATCCTATTATCTTCTATCTTAAGATTTGGTCTATAGCTTTTAGTAGTCAAATTTGGGCTCAAGTCAAGCTTGTAGAAAAGGAGTTCAAATTATTTAGTCAAGGGCCGGGGATATAGCTTAGTGGCATAAGTACCTGCCTGGCAAGTGCAAGGTCCTGAGTTCGATTTCCAGTACCAAAAAAAAACTCTTTTCAAATTATTTAGTGAAAGAGCCATGGTAGAAGTAGTAAATCCAACTTGGCTTTTACAGCACTTACATTATTGCTATATAAGTAACGTAAAATGCGCAATAATGTATATTTTAAAGAGTAGCTTAAACATTTCAATTCAGCTGTTAAATTTGTTACAGTGATTGTTACAGTTACTTTGGTTTTTTTTTCCTAAAGGTTTTCAAATTGCTTCAGATCTCACTGCTGAAAGATACAATAGGCTGCTTATCTGACCTATTTCATTTGGTGTCATTATATCTCCAGTAAAAGGGAAAGGGACTTTATAATGAGAATAAATGAATGTATTAGCACAGATAAAAGGACAGATGTGCAGCGTGAGCCCCATAAATGAGCCTGAATACCATAGTTTATTAATTTAGAACCATTACTGAAAAGAATTAAATAACACAATTATAGAATGTGTGGCACCGCAGCTGCACAGCAGGTGAGACCACATCACGGTCTCAGTTTGTGAAGGTTGATTATTGTTTTTCTTATTTTGTTGTATTTTAGAGGAAAACCAACAAATGGCCCCTGAGCAGAAGCAATGGAGAAAAGTGGAATATTTTTGCTTCTAGTGCACTAAAGACAAATGATGTTCCACCCACGAGTCAGAGTAGTCTTTATTCAGACTAAAAAAAAATATTGTTTCCTATTCTCTTATTGGAGATTTTCAGCTTTTTGCTTTGTTTGATAGCAGTTAAATAAGACAAAAATACTCAGTGATGGGCTAGACAAGTTGTAGTTTGATTAGAAACAGACTGGATTAAAGAAATGAAGTCATCAATTATAAATAATTCCAGAAATTGGTCCATATACGGATGAAAAAGTGGTAATTCAGCAGCATGAGGGAAAAACATCTGGAACCAAAGGGCTTTTTATGTTGCTTTATTTTTATTTTCAAGAAGAAGCTGAAGATGGCAGAGAAGAGGGTGAAACAAGGGTCCTAGGCGTCAGAGGGGCCGGGATCCAGGGCACACACTCAGCTTTAGGTAGGAGCATGCGCAGCTTCCTATTAACTAGAGGCAACAGGGAAGGGATGTGTGGTGTTCAGTATCTTAAAGGTTGAACAACCAGAGCACGCGGAACTTTCCATTTGCTGGTTGCGACAGTTGAGAAGGAGCAGGGCTGCTGTGGGGAGAGATTGTGGAAAGGAGAAGAGCTCTGTTGGGAAACAAAGGCAGGTTGCAGGGCTGCTGTTTAGTAGACGGTAGAATTAAGGGCAGTGAGGCAGGAGAATTAAGGACATTGGCAAGAGAGTGACTCGCTTGTTTGCCTTCGGATAGAAACGAAAAGGAGAAAGTGAAATTAAAAATGCTAGTGTTGGGAGTACAGTTGAAAAATAAAGAGGCAGTGAAACTTCTGGAAGGTGGATGTGGTTAGAAAAGTGGGTCTTTTAGGGGAAGAACAATTCATGGTGTGTCTGAGAAGTAGCAACTAAAGTTTTAGAAACGTAGATCCCTGGAGATACAGAACCAAAGTAATTGAGATGCTAGTTTTAGATGGGGCTGAGTGTTCAAATTACCCGTTTTGGGGAGAATGCATGCTTTGAAGTCAACCTGAGTATTCTTACCTAGCAGTGTTCAGTGTTACTGATCTAATTCCTGACTTCTAAAATACCTGGAGGTTATGTAATAAAAGTTGGCCAGCTTTCCATCCAATGTGTTAAATGTTGTGGTGGAGTTTTTTTGTTGTTGTTTGCTTGGTTTCTTGAGACAGGGTCTCGCTGTGTAGTTCAGGCTAGCTTTGAACTCTGTGTAGCCCAGGCTGGCCTCGAACTAGCAGTGATCCTCTGCCTCAGCCTCCTGAGTGCTGGGATTACAGGCATGCACCACCACACTGGCTTGTTTGGGGGTTTTTCACACTAAAATGTGAAATGATCATTTATTAAAATTAAAACACTCATTTACTGCTGTGATTTTATACACACATATATAAATGTAAAGAATTAACATCTACAAATCTACAGATACCTGCTGATTTGAAACCTTGTGGATATGAAAATAGCTACTTTCAAAAACTGACAGATTTTTAAACCTACTTTTTTTATCTTTAGGTAAACTTGTTTCCCTTACAAACATCAATAAAACAGTGACTATTGTAGGTAGAGCAATTTCAGATTTGGAGAATACAACTGTGTCATAATATTACATGTTGTGCATTGGTTCCACTTCCTTTGCAGATGTTAAGAGATAAGTGTTAACATCATAATATATTATGAACCCGTGATAGCATCATATTTCTTGTTAGGTAGCACTGATTATCCCTAGCATAGTTAACAAGTTAAAAAAAAAATCTCTGATCTTCCAGGATACGGGATACAGTATCCATGCCCTTGACTTACAGGTCTACCTCCTAGTAATAAATTCTTTGGATTCATCTATGTTGCAGTCAAATACTCTCCCACTGCGCTATACCCCCATGGATTCATCTGTGTTGACCTCTATTCTAGGACACAATTTTTACAAAATAACTGTAAGCAATGGGGCTATTCAACTGTAAGAAATAACTTGGGGAAAAAAATGCCTCTTTGTTCACATGTTACAAAATTTGCCATTTAAAAAATACTAGGTTTAAATCCAAAATGTATAGAAACATGAAAATAACTTATAATACATCTATAGCTTGTTTTAACTGAAATTTGATAGTATCCTATCTAAATTCATTTAGAATAAATCTTTTTTCCATAAAGCAATCAAATATAGTTTAAGATATATACCAACATGATGTTTTGAACTTACCACAACCTGACATCAAGGTGATAATGACATAAGTTATTTAAGTATGAATTAGGTATTATGGAAAATTTAGATCTTTGCTATACATGATCTTTACTCTTAAGTATTTATACTAAATGATTTTTAAAAATATTTATACATATATATATAAAATTTAACTTGCAGGTGACAGCTAAGTATTTAATATTTTGTTACTTTGGCTTATGTTTTTCCCATTAATGCCTTCGTCAAGCTGAGTATAGCCAGGGTCAGCTCCGGGCAGTGCATTGGTTTTCTGTAACATGCGTTACCTCATCAGTTCCATGGGACAGAAGTCTGAGCACAGCTTAAGTTGGGCCTTCTCACACGGCTGAGATGAAGGTGTTGTCCAAGACACAGTTTTAGAAATCAGGGTGCCCTTCCAATTTCATGGGGTTGTTGGAGAATTCAACACCATAGAGAGAGATTGAAGTTGCATAGAGAAGGGGATAAAGTTCCTACGAATCGCAGGGGTGAGATTTCTAGCAGAGACTTAGCTTTAGATAAGAGGGTGCGTAGCTCCGTATTAACCAGAGGGCAGGGAAAGAGGAGTGTAGCATACAGAATGTTTCAGTTTCGGTAACCAGAGGCTGAGGATTTCTTGTAGCTTTAGGACAAAGACATCTGTTTTCTTCCTGCCTGATGGCCAGGACTGCCCGAAGCTTCCAAAAGCTGCTCTCAGTGTTGCTTGCCCCTGGCCTTCCCAAAGGCCTTCCTTTCTTCCTTCTGGGCCATCTTTTAAAGGGCTTACCTGATTCAGTCATTCCTTCACAGGATGGTCTCCCCCTGACTCACTCAATGGAGTGAGGGCCTTAATTACATCTGCAAAATTCTTTCACGCCTGCTGTGTTCTGTTGTTTAGAACCAATAATATAATCACATACGTATATAATTACTGTAAATTACAAATGTAGATTCCTATAATAATAATAAATGCATAATGTTGGCATTCATGTTGCCTAATTCATAATTCAGGTTACTCTGAAAATCTTTTTTGTTAAATTAAGATTAATTACATAATGGCGATTTTGCTGGTAAAACTTTCTAGCACATACGGGAATTTGAGTGAGTTGTTAAAGTCTGTAAGCTTCATCTTTACTTGTTTTGCCTCTATTTGGCACCGGGTATTGACCTAAATGAAATTATCCTGCCATTGGAATCAGCTGCCTTGATTGCAGTATAAAGAATGCCATAGGCCGGAGATACAGCTCTGCGGCACAGCGCCTGCCTGGCAAGTGCAAGGTCCTGAGTTCAATTCCTGGTACCAAAAAAATTAAATAAATAACATAAAAAGTAAAGAATGCTAAAAATAGTAAGGGTTTGTTATGGAAAAAGAATGAGAATATGACGTTCTCTACTAAGTAGGAAGAAAACATTCCCGTTGTATTCTCATTATAGCATTTACCCTCAACTTGCACAGTATTTTGAAGCCTACGATCTCATTTTTCCACGCACCATATGGCAAGTGGGTAGCAAAAATGGTCCTTCCCTCCCTTCTTGTTGAGGTACACCTCACTCCACATACACAGAAGAAAGAAAGAGGAAAAGAAATCAGAATTCTTCTACCAGATCTTCAGCAGTAAGGATACCTTGCAGATAAAACAGACAAGGTGCCTACTCTCTGAGCTTGTGTGCTCGTGGGAAAGAGGACTGAAAGTAAATTAATAAAGTACGAGAATTTGTGTTTAGTGCTTTATGTAGGAAGTAAGCAGGGAGTGGTGAGTTGGATAAGCAGAGATGTATCTGTTGAGATTTCAGAGTCAGAGAAGTTTCTCTGAAGCAGTGACAGCTTAATCCATCTGAGCATTCACGCCTATCCTAGTAATTCTTTGATAACTAATTTGTACTTAGAAATACGCACAATCCTTTTTATCTGTGACATGTTCCATATTTGTGCTCTAAAATTTCGACCGAGATATCAAGAACCCTAACTATGTTGTTGAAATACTTCTCTGTAGAACTGATTTCCTGTAGTGTATTTCACAATAACAATCAAACATACACAAATGTTTTCTGTTTCTAGGAGTGGTGGAAAGCAGCAGACATAATTGGAGTGGGTTGGATAAGCAAACTGATATTCAGAATTTAAATGAGGAGAGAATCTTAGCCTTACAGCTCTGCGGGTGGATAAAGAGAGGAGCGGAGATAGACGTGGGGCCATTTCTGAACTCCCTCGTACAAGACGGGGAGTGGGAGAGAGCGGCTGCAGTGGCCTTGTTCAACCTGGACATTCGGCGCGCCATCCAAATCCTAAACGAAGGGGCATCTTCAGGAAAAGGTATTGGGTTATATTCTAAGAATCAGTGTTCATAGACTCCTGTAAAGAAAGGGTGCTGATAAGTTTCAGATATATAATGAATGCTTTTATGCAGGTTTTTGTTGAACTAGTATGGTAGTCTGTAATGGTAAATAGTGGTCTGTCTCTTTCATTCATGCCTTGGTTTAGATCTGTATAACTAAAGCTATATTTTAATCGCCATTTTAATAACATTTAAGGAGCTATGACATCTGTTATTGTGAATGTTTGCCTTTTTAAAAATAGTTCACATACGCTTAAAATTACTTTTTAAAAGATTAGGACTAGTTTGCATGCATTTTTATGGTGCACGTTTTAAGTGTGCTTTAGTTTATACTTCTCTTTTGGTGGTTATTGGTTGACCTTTATGAGATTCTAAATGACATTTTTACTTAGATCAGTATAGATTTTTATAAAAAGTACGCTTAGATCTGCCAAAAAATGCTTCCACTTGAATCTTGTGATTAAAACATAGCTTCCCTATGATATTTTTAAGAAGCACAAGAATGTGTCAAGATAGTTTTACCCTGGCATTTCACCAGAAGATCATTCGAGAAACAAATCTTAACCTAAAAATGTCAGGGTTTTTCTTTTCAGGAGTATTTCACTTGACAATACCTAAAATGTATCTGGCTGTTTTTAATGTATCTAGTAAATTGTTTTCTGAGTTCAGGACACTGTATTTTTACTTGTTGGTCCATTTTGAAGCCATTATAGTTATAGCATAAAGATAAACATGAAATGAATTGTTATATTTCCTTGCAGTTCAAAGTTGAGCAGTTAGGGTGGGGATATAGCTCAGTGGCATAAGTGCCTGCCTGGCAAGTGCAAGGTCCTGAGTTCGATTCTAGTACCAAAAAAGAAAAAAGAATTTAGGTAAAACTGAGCAGTTAATATTTGTCCTAGATAAGCATACTTTCCTTCACTTTGCTCTCCTGAAAACCTTCTCCATATGAGAATGCAATAAATTATACGGAAAAAGAATATAGAAAAACAAGTGATAGAAAAAAATGGCATTTAAATTCTAGAACTGCATTCTGGGCTAAAGGCATAGCTCAGTAGTGGAGCACTGACCTACTGTAACATAATCAACACCGGGTTACATTCCCAACTTTAATAAAAAAATTTATATTTAATTATAATGTTTCTATACAACCTGAAAGCATTGTACTGTCTTATCATTTATACCTGAAAAATTTGGTGGTAGATTTAAACACTTGTACTTACACAGAAGAAGAATTACAAAGTAACTAGAAGAAAGTGATTTGTGGAAATGAAAAATAGGCTGTTAAGAACATAAGGTAGGTGATGCTGTTTATTTGGAAAATAATGATTTTAACCAAGAAACAGAGAGTAAAACAATTACAATAAGTGTAGGAAACACTTTAAAGGAAAAGTAAAAGGGGACTTAGTTTTCTTTTCTGAGGTTTAATTTACATTAGAAGGATTGGTGGCCATGGGGCTGAAAGCCAGGTTGGCAGCTTCCAAGTGGCAAAATAATAAACTCCTGAGAATAAATTTTTTAAAATTATTGGTAGTGTAGGTGGTGCGTGCCTGTAACCCCAGCACTTGGGAGGCTGAGGCTGGAGGATCTCCGCAAGTTGGAGGCCAGCCTGGGCTACATAGTGAGGCTCTGTCTCAGGAAATAAAACCATTGGTAGGAAATGACTTGTTGTAAATATTCATAAATGCAATTTTGTAGTAATTCTGATAGTTGTTCTACTAGAAAAATCAGTAGTATAATACTATACTAGAAATGCTGAAATACTCACGCATGTAAAACGTGCATATATACTTAGGAAAATAAAATGATTTTGAGAATTTTAGTTCTGAAATGCAATAAAAGTTAGTGTCAGTGCTTTGAAATAGCATAGCACAAATGAACTTGATGATAAAGTTGACAGTGATTCTGGCAGAATGGTTTGCAGTACCGTACTACACAGGCAACTGCCTCGAAAAAGAACTTAAAAATGAAGAGCTACCTGTGTCCTGCACAGGGTTTACAGGTTTGCATGCGAGTTTTATAAGAATGGAAAGTTTCAGCTCATAGTCCTTGCCCAATTTTTCAATCTAAATCAAAACCCCTATTTCTAGTGGACTTGTTTTTCTGGGGTAAAAGTCACTCTCTGATCTCTGTTTGTTTATGGTTGAAAGAACGTGTAAGAAGGGATACCAAGATCTTGCTGTCTTGATCAGCTGGCTCTTCTTAATGTGCAGGCGATCTGAACCTCAATGTGGTAGCAATGGCTTTATCAGGTTATACAGATGAGAAGAACTCCCTTTGGAGAGAAATGTGCAGCACTCTACGATTACAGCTAAACAACCCGTATCTGTGCGTCATGTTTGCGTTTCTGACAAGTGAAACAGGATCATACGATGGTGTTTTGGTAAGCTGATAGCAAGATCCTCCTTTGAATTAAGATTGGAGCTTATATCTGACTTTGTTAAAATTGTCAAATGTCTGTTGCATTATTAAATATTATATTTTGGTGCATGTAATAAGGTAAAGCATGCAAAGCTTTTTGTTGAGCATCTGTTTCTGAATATCATTGCCAATCCAGAGTTAGTGAAAGTGTCAAACTGGATTTGATTTTCATAGCTGTGTTAATGTAATTTATAGATATAGAAGAAATGTATTTAATCCTTTTATTTATTTATTTAATCCTCAGTTTAAGAACTGAGCTCTAGAAATCTAATACAGAAACAAAAATATACTTGCTATTTAAATATACTCTATGTTGGTGTATTATTTTGTTTTTTAGCTAAATGCAACACTCATGAACAGTCTGGCAGTTGTGGTCAAGGTAGTCATGCTTCTTTTCTGAGTTAATACTCATTAATTCTCAGGCATGTTTCTGTTTGGAAGGTAAATTATATGATCATACCACTTATAGTGGATCATTTCATTTTTTTCAGTATTAGGGCTTTTGGGGTATTTTTTCTCCTGCTTTACCCACCTGTGACCACATCAATAAATAGCTTCATTAGTACAGTGTGAGGAAAGGATGAAGTAAGATTTACACGTCAGGTTTTTTTTTCTTTTCTTTTTTTTTTGGTGTCCGGAATCAAACTCGCGATCTTGCGCTTACCAGGCAGGCACTGTGCCACTGAGCTATATCCTTGGCCCAGCACCTCAGTTGCTATTGTTGGGTTTTAAGCTTCACATTAGTACAACTTGCTTTGTGTTTGTTGGGCTTCTTTTTTGCAGTGAGAAGAGCTTTATATTACTGTAACTCTATATGTTTGCTGCTATAGCATTTCTTATTTTACAATGTTTAAATAATTGATTTAAATGTCAGTCCCTAGGAATTTGTAAAAGATATGTACTTTATTGGGGTATCTCATTAAAATTTTCACTGTTACTATTCATTTTGTCAATTTCCACAGTTCGCCTGTTTTTCCATTACTTCTAATAAATTACCAGTGAACTTTTCTAGACACTTCAAATTCATGTTTATTCTTTGTTACTGCTGCCTTTGTTAAGGAGAATACTTTAAACGTTGAATCTTGAAGCCATAAAGTGGTACTTCCAGCAAGTGAAAGAGAATGGAGACTAGAAAAAGAAGTGAACTGATAAAGTGTCCTGTTTAAATAGTGAATTTCTGTGTTTTAAGTTAACTGGCCTACAATGAGGACCCTTTCTTTCTTATATTTAAATTTGGGTTATTAAGTAAGGAATAGCTGGGGTGGAAATTCATATATCCAAACTCTTTGAATAGTGTATTTAATTATACTTTATGTATATATAACTGTAATTAATTTTTTTTCTCCTAACGTTTAAGTTGCAGTAAGGAGGGGAGAAGCACTAAGTTAGAAAGTTGGTAGACGCCTGAGTTCCTCTGCCACAGTTAACCTTCTGGGCTGTAGTTTTCTCAGCTCTAAAGTGGGACAAATAATACTTATAACACCTTCTGGATCAAAATTGTTCCATGTGCAACTGGATCTGTTTGTTTCCTCTAGGACAGAATTATATTTTATAATCAGGAAAACACACTAAAGAGCTTATATTTAAAGGAGGAAAATTGTTTTATGGAATAGCTTCAGTGGAAATTAGATTTTTTCTCCACCTTTAAATGATTTTTACTAATTACAGAATTAATATAGATCTTAAATTTATAGCTAGCTTTTTTTTGTTCTACAGTATTGACAGGTATTCAGTAATGTGTTATAATGCCTCTGAAAATTCTGCCACAAATCACATATATAACAATATTTTGCTTTTGACACAAAACTGGGTCTATATGTTTATAAATTTTAAGACTTGATGTCTTAAAGAAAGATACTGGTTTTCTTTCTAAATTTGGTCCTGGTATACTCAGTTCATAGATTTCTTAGACTTGTTGATGAACTTAGCCAACGAAAGAGTTTCTGATATCTTCAAAGTTAACTTCTGTAATAGAAAGATGATATGACATCTTAAATTTGATATACATAATATAATTGCTTACATTTTATGTTATATAAGACCTAACAGAATTTTTTTTTGGCCAGTGTTTTGAGACAGGATCTTGCTGTATAGTCCAGGCTGGCCTTGAACTCACTATGTAGTCCAGGCTAACTTCACTCATGGTGATCCTCCTGCATCAGCCTCCCAAGTCCTGAGATTACAAATGTATGTCACCACACCCAGTTTGAATTTTTTTAAAAAGTAAATTTGTTCCATTTTTGAAAAGTAAGTCTTTACTTTCAAGAACTACCCCTAAGTTTATTGGTAGTTACGTCAAGAAAAGCAACCAAAGCAGTCAGTGCCTCTTCTGACATTATAAAGTAACTTAGCACTTCAAAATTAACTTCCATATTTAGTCTCTGTAAAAATTTAAAATGTATAGCGTGTGCAGTTAACCTGTTGCTTTTTCTATTTTCTAGTATGAAAACAAAGTTGCGGTACGTGACCGAGTGGCATTTGCTTGTAAATTCCTTAATGATACTCAGGTGAGAACTGATTTAATTCTATATTTGAGGTAATTAGTATTTATCAATTAAGAGAAGTAAGTCTTTATGTCTAACTATGTATATGTGAGCGTCTTTATGAATTCTCATTTTTTATTACATTAGAGATACAAATATATGTCTGTCATAACTAATTTGCTTCTTTAAAAGGTTGACTTAATATTTTAGTTCATTTTTGCTTTGGGGAGAAAGATTAGTTGGCCAATAAAAATGTTAAGCTTGCTTCTTTGTCATGCTGTGAAAGAATTCTTTCATTTTTAATACAATAAACAGTGACTGCTGTGAGTGTAGAGTATGAGAAGTGTCTATACAACTAGTAATACAATGTGTTAAGTACATGAGTAATGATAGAACGCTGGAGGAATGTAGGGGAATCTTGGCTGGAGTTTGGGGTGGGGTAGAATCAGGGAACACAGAAATGGGTGTTACTGTGCTACAGTTTCCCTTCAACTCAGATTCTGTGATGGTGGTAAATAGTGCTATAATAGACAACTGGAGTTTTGCAGAATAGCGAGGACAGTTCTCTTAAAATAGTAAACTGTTGTTTTAATAATTATCAGAACATAGTAAATGTCTTGCTTTTTAAAAATACGTTTGGTTAGATTTGTAGATTCTGCTGGAAATTTGAAATAGTAGATGTAGTCTTCTTGCCTTTTGGCAGTAGCTTTTGTTTTAAATGTTTTCCATGCTGAATAAAATTATTCCAAATGTAGTAGTTTTCAAGTAAAAAATACATAGTGAAACAGACTGCTTTAGCAAAAAAAAAAAAAAAAAATCACTTTGAATTTTCTAGTTAAATCGATACATCGAGAAGTTGACCAATGAAATGAAAGAAGCAGGAAATTTGGAAGGAATTTTGCTTACAGGCCTTACTAAGGATGGAGTGGACTTAATGGAGAGCTATGTTGATAGAACTGGAGATGTCCAGACAGCGAGTTACTGCATGTTACAGGTTAGTGCAGCTTGACAACGCCTTGAAAAAGAAAGAAAGCTGAACCACATTCTGTGTCCCTTTCATTGCAAGTGGGTATGCACTTTTGCTTGCTTAGGACCTTTAAAGGCAGTTAGCTTTGACCTGAGCAGTTGATCTGCTAAGGACTTGTGTCTTATCTTACTGCCCTGAGCCTCCTCAGTGTGTCATCTAGTTTTCCCTTTCATTCTGGAAAATGTCACTCTTGAGTGCATCTGAATTTGTGTAAAGCTCAGATGGAACAAAGACACTTCGCTTCAGTTTCTCCAATCATTGACAGAACTACATCTTCTACAGGAGATTCCCTTTCTCTGATCTGAGCTGCAGTCTCACTTCAAATGCAGAAGGCAAGTTAAAACACGATTCTCTTCACTCTCACCCTTTTTTGTTATCAGTGAGGCTGATTTGGGCAACTAGTTTACCTATTTTTTTTCCTGTTTTTACTGTCCAGTGGTTAAAAGCAGATGTCTGGCAAATCTTATCCTTTTGTGTATCAGCACTTTCCTCTTTCTTACCCTCTTCCTTTTTCACAAAGGAAGTTTGCTGTGCAATAGGTAACCATAGTAAAATGTCCATTCCCCAAATCTACTGTTTTGGTTACCTTTTTCTCGTTGCTGAGACAGAATACCTGACACCCAAAATTAAGGAAGGAAAGATTTATTTAGCTCACAGTTTGTGGAGGTTTTAGTCCATACTTGGCTGGCTCCAAGGCAGAGTGGCACAAGGCAGAGAGCAACAGGTCATGGCAGCAGAAGACAGCAAAAGCAACAAGAACAAAAGGGAGGAGCAGCTGCAAGCACCCTCTTTCCCTGCCTTACATTGTATGCAAACTATTCACTCCAGGGCGGGTGTAGCACTCATACCCATAATCCCAACATTGGACCCTGGATCAATCATAACTCTAAAAGCTGCCCCATGACTATATGAGGCTTTGAGGGAACATCCAGATACAAACCATAATATCCACCTTCTGGTAAATATAACCGAATGGTGGCTCACAAACTATAAAGTAAACTTGCCAAAGGTTATCAAGCCACTGCCACATTTTTTTTCTCTCTGGAATGGGACTCTGTCTGTTAAATTGTAGATACATGGCTACAGAGTGCAAATGGGTTATTACCTTTTTAAGGTTTATGAAATATATATCAGATGTAGACAATATATGATAATTCCTTTTTTAAAAATCCAGACTGAAGTCAGGCATGGTAGTTTGTGCCTGTAATCCCAGCCCTTCAGAGTCTGAAGGAGGAGGATTACCATGTTCAAGCCCAGCCTGAACTACATAGTGAGACCTGTCTCAAAAAACAAAGAAACAAACAAAAAATACTGTAGACTGATAGTTGTTGCTGTTTAATTGGAATGTTTCCTCCATTTACGTTTGTATGACCAAGATTAAGTTAGCCATCTTGCTGTTTGTTTTCATTTTATCTGTATGTTTTCTTCCTCAGCTCCTTTCTTGCCTTATTTGGAGTTAATTGAATATTTGTGTTTTATTTTTAATTCCTCTTTTGCCCTTTTAATTAAATACTCCTTTTATTATGTTTTTTTTAAGTTGTTGCTTTCAGCCTAAGAAGATATATCATTAACATCAAAATCAACGTGTAGCACCCCCCCATACTTCACCTCTCACACCTAACGTGCCATGCTTCCTACTTTGTACTTAGAGCTTCACAAATATTACAACAAGTAATTCCATTTACACACTGTCTTTGTCACTTTTCCATTGCTGAGACATGATACCAGGCACCTACAATTTAAAGGATGTTTATTTTGACTCACAAGAGTTTGACTCTGGCAAACTCGTAGCTGTGAGCTCCTACAAAAGTAAAAAAGAAAAAAAAAAAAACAGTTAAATACAGTAATACCTCATTTTGCAAGAATAATATATAAAAGCCAAGAGAGAAACAAAAAAAAAAAAAACAATTGTGATCCTGTGAGTTGCAACATGACATACTGTTTGTATTGCAAGACATTGCTCACTTATCAATTTAAAAGTCCTTAGAAGTCTCTGCTTGTCTTGCAGAATACTCACAGACTGTACTTCACACATATAATATTACAGGGTGAGCATTCCCATTCCAAAACAGAGAAATAGGTATGTAGAAAGGAATGGGACCAAAGCAAGACCAAAACCCAGCAAGGCAAACATGAAATCTTACAGTTCCATGTCCAGTACCTGGATCAAATTGTGAGTTCCGAAGGTGTGAATTTCCAAGGGCTTGGATAGCCTTGACTGCTCAGCACCGCTGGTTGCAGTTCATATGGCTTCTTTTTAGTGGCAGTCATATTCACATCCAGTGGCTTTTCCTCAGCAGATGGCATGTTCTTGGCATCTCCAGCATCTTGGCATCTTTATTATGCTTTTGGCTTCATTCATACAGCTTCACTCCCTGTCCTCACAGGAGCACACTGCCAGACTTCCCAAGGCTTCTTCTGAAATCTAAGCCTCTGTGAGTGTATGACTGCTGCATTCTGCATGCCTGTAAAACCAGCACCACATGGATGACACGAAGGTCTGCCATCAGTTCAAGCAGGAGCCAGGCCCCCTTTGATCATAGTTACAGCAGCTCTGAGTGCCAGGATGGCTGAATAGTATGAAACAAATCCTGGGAGACCGTTCCTTAAGTAGCTGTTCTTCAGCAGAGGCACCAGGGGCTGGCTCTCTTTTTCAATTGAAAGTTTTACAGTTTTGTACCCTTGAACCTATGAAGGATAAGGTCTTGGTGACTACTGAGATTCCTTCAGGCTATCTTTCCTATTGTCCTAATGCAAAACACTGGGCTTTGTTTTAATACTAATCTTTTGAGCAACTCTGCTCTCCTTTGCCCCAACCCTGCAGATCCTTTCTTTCTGGCAAAACTTCAAACTTTTCCAGATGTTGAGTTCTGCCGTTCTTACTGTAGATCTAATTGTAGTATGTAGTACCCATGCTGTGGCCTGGACATTGGGCTGCTTTAAAATTTCTTCTACCAGTTTAATTAGTCCATTACCCTTAATCTCAGACTCATGCAAAGTCTCAAGCTATGGCAAATACAGGCAAATGTCCTACCAAGGCATAACACACCTGGCCTCTATTCCAACTTTTGGTGGAGTCCTGTTCCCTGACACCTCCTAAGCTTGGCCTTTATGGTCTGCATTCATGTCAGCATTCTGGGCTTCTGAGCTCCCACCAGAATCTTCTATCAAGCTCTGCTTTATGCATTCTAAGGCTTCCCTAGCCAACATCTCTAAGCCCAGAGAACCGGTTCCAGAGGCTTCTAATCCACATAGTCAGATATAGTTACATCGAAGAAACCCACTTCTCTGATCCAGTGTCTGTGTAAATCATTCTGTCATCTCTGGAACACAATATCAAACACCAATGGCTGAAAGAAGAGGTGTTTTTTGTTGTGGTTTGTTTTTTGGCTGATGATTTCAGTGCATCATTGGCTGGCTCCAGTGCAAAAACGAGATGACAGAGGGGCCTGGCAGATGCAAGGGTGTTCAGTCCATGGTAACCAGGAAGGAGATGAAGAAGTGAAGCTAAAGATAAGAGTAAACCATTCCCCTCTTTAAAATAAAAAAATGCACACACACGCATCTACCTACCTCCAGGTCTCTCTTTCTTTCTGTCTCTGACACACACACGCACGCACGCTGTGACCCACTTCTAATCAGACCCCATTTCCTACAGCACCTTTAGCTACTGAACTCACCAGTGGATGAACCCACTGGTAAATACAGTGCTGCATGGTGTAGTCACCTTCCAAACAAGCCTGTGAGGAATATTAGTTCTAAACCACACATGCACCTTCTCCTTTGTCTTACAGTCAGATGTTTTGCGTCTCAATACATGGTGTGATCCAAAAATATGGTGAATGTTCAATTTTAGTTTTAAAAAATTATTACAATAAGACACACAACCATTCATGCCTCTTTCTTTGAACACACTTACCCTCTCGGGCAGTTGGGGAAGTTTTTCGTGAGGGATTTAGTTGTACTAAGGTGGCTGCCTCCACGTGCTGATTTGATTCAAAGTGTTTACCTCACGTGGTGGTTTTGACTTTGAAAAAGAGCCAGAAGTCACAGGTAGAAGTTTCACCTGGTGTCATTTTCCTTTGGTCTCTCTCTAGCATTTCTCATAGTATAGGTGATAAATTCCCCGGCCTTTAAATTTTAGCAAAAATTCCAGTTCACTTTTGTTTTTTCTTAGTATGTAAAGAGGTGGCTTCATACCGCCTGATCTCTGTTGTTTTTGATGCGAAGTCGGCTCTTACTTGTTTCGCTGCGGGTGACTGTTCATTTTTTTCTTGAACTTCTTTCAGGGTTTTCTCTTTACCTTTGCTTATCAGCAGCTACTCGTGTGCCTGGCTGTAGTTCTTCTTTATTCTCCCGGTGGTAGTTCATATAACTTCATGGTTTTGCTTCTTGTATCTCTTAGTGTTTTTATCAAATTTGGGGAATTTTCAGTCATTATTTCTTTAAATGTATTTTGCTGCTCGAATCTTGTTCTGTTCTTCTTTTTGGACTTGTGATATAGATATTAAACCATTTTATACTATCGGTAAGTGCCTAAGTCCAGATCTTTTTCCTTTTGTTCTGCAGGTTGAATTGTTTCCCTTGATTTATATGTTGATTCTTCTATATCTCTTACCTGCTGTTCAGGTTCGCCACAAATTCTTAACTTCAGTTCTGTGCTTGTCAGTCATAGAATACATTTCTTTGAACTGCTGGGTTGGTCTTTGCTAACTCTTAATGTGTCAGATATTTTACTTTTAATTCTGTTGTCTGCCTTTTCCTTTACTTTGAAGCACGTTTTCCTGTTGTGTGTCTAGTATTTCTTTATTGAACGTTGGGCATTTTATGCATGATGTTAGATTTGGCTGTGTTGATCCTATTGTGAAGAACATCGGTTGTTATTACTTTTTGGAGTATGGGTACTTACTGATAACTTTTGCCTGTCCTTTTGGTGACTCTGAATCTGTGAGAAGGCCAAGTTACTGCCCCAGCCCTGCTGGTTTGGGCAGATTCGATCTCTGAACTGTTTCCTCTCCCGATCGGGGTAGGTCTTGATTTTAGGCTTTATCCGGACAGATCTAGAGAAATCACACCAAATGCAAGTTGACCAGATTCTTTTTTAATTTTTCCTTTCTGCCATCTTTTTAGTGTATTACCATGAAAGCAGGAAGAAAAAGATATGAAGACACCTAATTTTTCTGTGTTTTTTTTCCCCCCCTCAGTACTGCGAGTCAAGACCAAGGCATTTTTACTGAGCTACATCCATAGCCTTTCTAAAAGTTTTTCAGAAAGGGCCTCACTAACTTTCCCAGATTATGCTTGAACTTGGGATCCTCCTGGCTCAGCCTCACAGGGTACTGGAATTACAAATATACACCACCATACCCAACTCTGAATCTTTTTTAAACCAGGCATAATATACTACGTTAGTACTTAAGTATGCTTAATTTGCTGCATTTAAGGCTAACGTAGATATTACCTTGTTTTTAAGAAATACAATTGTTGCTGGGAATGTTGGCACATGCCTGTAATCCCAGCACTTGGGAGGCTGAAGCAGGATGATCAACGTGAGTTTGTGGCCAGCCTGGGCTACATAAGTAAGTTCAAGGCCAACCTGTACTACATAATGAGAGACCCTGCCTCAAAAAAAAAAAAAGAAAAAATTGTCATGAGCATTTCACATGTTTAGCTAAATTTAACTGTCATCATGAAATTAATACTTAACAGAAGACAAAAAAAAAAATGGGCTCATGCTTCTGATTGACTATCTAAAGATAGATTGTATTAGCTATTACAAGCTTCTGTTCTTTTCTCATACGTAAAACCTTTGCCAGGTCTTTTCTAACACTATTTTCCTTTTCTGTCTGGCCCTCAAGTAGGGCCAGAAATGGGAAAACTGGGCTTCAAACTCATGTCCAAGGTATCATTGCAAGTGCTCTTTCTTCTACTTTCTTGAGGAGGATTTCCCCATAGAACCAAACTTCTGCAAAAACTCAAAACAAGGATAGGTGAACTGTAGACTGTCACAGCTGCCAGGGAAAGTGTAGTGTCGGAAACTTCTTCACACCAAGAACTTGAAGCCGCTTGCTGGATGTGGTGGCACATGCCTACAGTCTCGGCAGGCTGGGCTACTGAGGTAGGGATGGATCACTTAGGAAGACCCTGTCTCAAAATTTAAAAAGAACTGAGTATATAGCTCAGTTCCATTGACAGTACTGTTAAAAAAAAAAAAAAAGTTCTTAATGAGAACTCCAGAGTACATTTAAGAAAAAAAGTTGCTATTTTTATGTCTGCCCTATGGGCAAACAAAATTAAGAAAATGTTTGGTTTGGTTGTCTTTCTTTTTAGTTAAATTTTCTTTTACGTCAAAAAATGTATGTTTTAATTGGCGATAAGAGGAGTTAAACAAATCCAACTTATAACTGATGTTCAAAAACGGCATTTCTATTCACAGTCATTGGTAGATGTGAAGAATAAGCCCCAGTGTTCATTTGCATGTGACTGAGCAGTTTTGCTGTGTATTTGTATAAAATAGAGATTTTGTGAACTCTGAGGTTGTAATAGTTGGGACAAAACATACTCACGTCAGTGTTTATTGCATTCAACTAGGGTAGGGAATTGTTTATTTCCAGCTTCTTAAACTCAACTAAAAGAGAATAGACCCTTCCCTAGCCAGTATGGTATCTATGACATACGCCTATATCATCAGAGAAGACTAGCTGGAGTTCAATTAATGGAGCAGCTATTGCTTATCTATGTCCTCACTAGAAAATAAAAGGAGGACCATGTTACCCAGAATCCACTGGGTTAAATGGAACATTTTAAACCACCGAAATACTTTATCTCTTTTTAGGGCTCTCCTCTGGATGTTCTGAAAGATGAAAGAGTTCAATACTGGATTGAGAATTACAGAAATTTATTAGATGCTTGGAGATTTTGGCACAAACGAGCCGAATTTGACATTCACAGGAGTAAGTTGGATCCTAGTTCCAAGCCATTAGCACAGGTAAGAACATTGTTTTACAGAGAATCAAATAATATAATTTGAGTTCAGTTTAGCTCAGCTCCATCCTTTTGCTAACGGTGAGTTCCCATTGAAGTCTGTCCCAGGCACTCTGTTCTTGGTCTTCCTCTGCTTTGGCTCTGCCCTGCCAGCCGCACTAGGTGGCTCGGACATGAATCTGGGGGGAACAAACTATAGAGGTCTAGAGCGTCTTAGGAAAGTCCGAATCCAAGGTGGTGTGATGTTTTCCAACCTGTGAAGCCCTTTCAGAATCTAAACTAATAATATGATAGTGGAAATCCCATCCCTGTATTGTTTTTCTGCTCTCTTTGTATGTAGTATAGCAGGGTTTGGGGATTTTTCTTTTAATTTAACAGTACATGTATATGTTTATATGTCTAATTGTACGTGGAAATTTTTTCTTTTGTATTTGTTTAAAAACCATGGGATTGGGCTGGGGATACAGTTCAGTGAAACAGATTCCTGCCTGTCAGGTGCAAGGTCCTGAGTTCAATTCTCAGTACCAAAAAAACCCATGGGATCAATATTCTAAGACTGTGATCACAAACCTTTTAGAGCTTTCAATGATGCAAACCACCCCTGCTATGGCACAAATGCTATAGGTTCACCACCACTGTCCTAGGACACGTGATCTAAGATCATTTTATCTTAGTTCAGACATTAAGTATTAGGTTATCCTCAGTGTAGTCACTGGATGGTGCTATTTTCATGTTTTAGGAAATTGAGAAATTAATGTGCTTATATTAAAGCAACAAGAGTGTTGGAAAAAATGGCATTATGTTGTTGTCTGTTACTAACCTGTATAAGAAGTTACTAAGAACTGAGGCATTTACTATAAAAGCAAAGGAATAGCACATATTGCAGCTAGTCTATAACTTTAACAGTTTGGCTTTAAGGGTGGAACCTTAACTCCTTTTATCTTAAGAGCAGAAGATTTTCTTTATAAGGAAATTTTCTTCAGACCATTACATCACTGAACCTTTGGAAAAAGTTATTAGGATATTTTTAATGGCCCTTTGTGAATTCTAATGTCTTAGCTAATTCTAAAATGCCAAGGTCTGAAATTCCTAATTTTCCACCAATATCAATGGTATTTGGAAGAATATAACTAGGAAGGAATTATCTTTAATTATATAACTACATGGCCATTTTGAATGAGAGCTAATTAAACTTAACAGATACATCATTTGGCAGTATCAGATAGTTACTGCTACTATACAGGAAGTTACTGTAAAATAGTTTTTTGTTTCAAACTTTATCATTCCTTTATGATGTGCATCCTGTTTACTTTTCTTCTCATATATTTTGCAGGTGTTTGTGAGTTGTAATTTCTGTGGCAAGTCCATCTCCTACAGCTGTTCCTCTGTGCCTCACCAGGGCAGAGGGTTTAGTCAATATGGTGTGAGCGGTTCCCCAACAAAGTCTAAAGTCACAAGTTGCCCTGGCTGTCGAAAACCCCTCCCTCGATGTGCACTTTGCCTCATTAATATGGGAACACCTGTTTCTAGCTGTCCTGGTATGGCATAATTCTACAGAGTATTTTTTCTGACCTTGAATTGTTCGTATATAACTGAGTTAATACTGAAAAAATACATACTAGCCTGTTTGCAGTATTTCTAAAAAAGGGCATTTTACTGGCTTGAAAGATTTTGTGATCTCTCTGGTTTTTTAAAGCCATACATTAAAAGTAAAATCTGTCCATGATACCTCAGGTAATACTGGTTTTATAAATGCTGACCAATTCAAAAAGTCATGAGAAAATCTACTTTCAAATTTGATTTTAAAAATCAGTGTATCTGGGCTGGGGATATAGCTCAGTGGAATAAGCGCCTACCTAGCAAGCGCAGGGTCCTGAGTTCGATCCCCAGTACCGCCAAAAAAAAAAAAAAAATCAGTGTATCTGCGTCTGGTACCAAATGCCTTGTATTCCTGGGGTGCTTTGGATAGTCTGATAGCACTCCTGTTTTATCTTACTTCATCTTCAAAACTTACCTGGGATACACAGAGAAGGTATTAACCTGGAAGCCAGGTCCATTCTAGGTTTTGGTGCTGTTTCTGCTGTTGTGTTACCTTGTAAATATATACTTATTTTTGTTTTTCCATCTTTTTGAGAAGGGTCTCATTGAGCGGTTCAGGCTGGTCTTAAACTCACCCAGGATGGCCCCAAACTCAGCGCGATCCCTCTGCCTCAGCCTCTTGTTTTTTTAATGCCCTGAAGTATTAATTGTCTTTTACTGTTCCTAGTAAACATGGAAACATTTTTTTGAGAAAAGTAGATCATTGAACATAATGTATTCCAGATGTATAACTTGAAAAATGACCATTTTTATTTTGTTTTGTTTTGTTTTTATTTTGGTTGTGGTCTTAAAAATACAATGGCAAAAAAAGTAATCAAAAACATTTTGGAGAGTTGGCCCACTGATGAAATAAAGGACTGAGTATGGCGTCAGTGTGTTTGTTTTCGTTGTAGTTCCGTGACATTCGCCCTGCGGTCTTCATTTACTTTAGCCCTCTTTAAAGTATTGGACCAGAGTTTCTTTCGGTTCTGACAGTTCCTGGTTCTGTAGCTTTTTCAGTTAAGTAACCTTAACTTTTATATTAATATACATGAAAGGCTTGCTAGTTATCATTGGCTGAGTCATTATTTTTCAATGTGGATACCTTTTTTAACAAGTGAAGGCAATGTGTAATGCTCTTAGGTGTGTGTTTTAGTTTTAAGTTTTCATTGAGAATTTTTATGTGTTGCATGCTGATCAGTTTTTCTATATGGCCCTGCTCCTATGACAAATAAAAAAGTAACAACTTGAAATATCTTCTACAATGAAAGAACAAGCAGGTAAAATATAGCATAAAAGTTATATATCTGTGTGAACTGAGATATATAAAAATAGTTAAATTTAGTGCATCTTCTGAATGAGAGGTCTCAGGAAATTATAAGGATTATTTGCCTTCAGACAACACTTGAGTGCTATTCTTGTTTTTTAGATACTGGTTTTTTTAGTTTTTTCTATTGTTCAAAATAAGATAACAGCTTTCTAGAACTTGAAAATTAAATTGTACAATATTTTATACTGTGTTACAGAGACTTTTATGTAATAAATATTGAACATTCCTTTATCAATTCTTAACAGTTTTTTCCATATTTCAGAATTTCTAGATTTGCATCAGAGATAATTTTTTATAAGAGATAAGACTTAAGTACTTAGAGGAATCAGCCTCATAGAACTTATGGCATATAATAAGCATAATAACTAATATAAAATAAGTCATATGTTCTAGGAAATAAGTACTGGTCCATAGTACCTTTCCAAAATCTTTAGAAAGATTTGGAAATCCAGAGTTGTTAAAAACTGGATCATATTCATCTCATTTGGAAGTACAGCCTGTTTAGATTTAGAAACGACAAGCTGGTAAGATCTCTGTCTCTGGTTTCTTTCTGAATATTTGTAAATTGCACTGAAAAAACACCAGTGTATTTGGTTACATCTTTCGGCCTCAGGCCTCCCTAGAGGTATTACACAATATATTTCTGTTCCTTGTTATTTTTCTAAAACCCCAAAGCATTCTGAACTTTAAAACATACCTAGTCCCCAGTATGAATAAGGAAAATTACGTAAGGGAAATGTGAGGAATTTTGAGAGAGAAACATCACTTCTATTAGAAAGATACGTAGAAAGCTTCAGAAAGAAGGTTGCATCACAGTTAATTCAGGAAAATTTCAGGAAAGCTTTCCCAGGTGTAGCGTGAGACTGACGATGTGAATTAGAATAGAGATTGGTAAGTGTAAGTATAGGGCGTGCATGGGAAGGAGTGCATCATGAGGCAAGAATCTCAGAAGTGGACGAATAGGAAATAATGTAGGAAAATTACAGGGAATTTGAATATGGTCTGCATAAAGATATTTCTGAGCTATGTCAGTTAGAATAAGCATATTACTTCTATCAGAAAAATCATAGTTTTAAAATAAAACAAGACCTCAGAGAAATCAAGTAGTGGCTCATGATAGCCCAAAGGTTCAGGTGTACAAGCATACAAAGGTGTCTGATGCTTTGCTACAGTTCTGCCAGGTGTGGTGTCACACATCTGTAATCCCAGCACTCTGGTGGCTGAGGCTAGAGAATTACTGTGAATTCAAGGCCAACCTGAGCTACCTGGTGAGTTAAAGGCCAGCCTGAACTGTATATATAGCAAGACCCAGTCTCCAAAAAAACAGTAATTGCATCCACTCATCATGTTTCATGATCCAGATAATTAAGATTTCCATAAACTTACTTAACTGAAATTTGCATATTTTATACTCAATTGTGTAGTGAAGATTAGAACTCTTATTTGAACAATAGCACTATACAGACTATAAATTGCAAGCATTATATGACAAAATATTTATTAGTATCCTTTCAAGTGCTAGAAGTGTAGTGAACAAAACATTATAAAAAACCTCTGTTGTTATAGAGCATAACTTCTATGTCAGGCATGTTCATCTAACTCTCAGGCCACATGTGGCCCCGGATATCTAGTGCCATGACCCCAAAAGATCATGAACTTTTTTTAAAATCTTTTTTAAGACAGGGTCTCGCTATGCAGTTCAGGCTGTCCTCAAACTCACAACAGTCCTCCTGCACTCAGGGATTATAGGCATGATGCCTAGCTGAACGTAAACTTGTAACATTATTATGTGACTTCCTTTTAGCAGCATTGTCAGGCTTCAGTTGTGCGTGCTCTCCTGAGCTGCGTAGGCGACAGTGGAATGCTGTTTAGGGAAGGGTGCGGTGCTGTGCTGAGGCCACTTCCTGCACCCACACACAGCCAGTCAGTGAAAACCCAGGGTGTCACTTACGCAGCTCAGCAAGTAAACCTAATGACCAGTAGTCATATTTCAGCCTACCTACATGTATGTAATAAAAACTTTTTTTACAAGGAAGTTTTAGTACTTCTACACTTTATATTATATATCTTAGATGTGTTCCAAGATAGTTCCTCTGCACTTACTGCAGCCCAAGCAAACCCAGAGGGGTTGGACACCCCTCTTCTAGTGACATTTGTTAAAAGCTAGATTATGCACTAGTTTCTTTCCTATTCTTCTGTTGAAAGTGCTTGAGGCAACTCATTCCCTTCAAGTATTCTTTAGCACTTACCTTTGTAATTCTCTGCCCTTTGAAATTGAAAGTCATTTGATCTTAAAAGTAACCCTTGTCCCTTTGCGTTAAAGTAGCCCTTAATGGTTGCAGTCTCATCAAAGAAAGATAAAGATTAGTTTAGTTTGTTCTCAACCCAGTATGTTTTCTGTGTGTCTTAACATGACTCAGGCAATAGGATCAATCTGAAGTTCGAGGCCAGCCTAGGCTACACAGGTAAGACTCTGTCTCAAAAAAAAACAGAAGCATTGTT
This sequence comes from Dinomys branickii, assembly GCA_004027595.1. NCBI lineage: Eukaryota > Metazoa > Chordata > Mammalia > Rodentia > Dinomyidae > Dinomys > Dinomys branickii. The sequence goes on along the minus strand of PVLD010010651.1, from coordinate 41,169 downwards.
GGTAACATAGACAGATGCGTTGTATTTACACCTTCTTCAATACTAAACTAGTTGTGGTGGCATCTTGTAATCCCAATACTCTGAGGAACTGAATCAGGATTGCAAGTTTGGATATAACCCAAGCAGTTTTTTGTTTTTTTTGTCTTTTTGAGAGAGGGTCTCACTATGCAGTTCAGGCTGACTTTGAGCTCACCTTGTAGCCCATCCTGGTCTCGAACTCACAACGATCCTCCTGCCTCAGCCTCCCAAGAGTGCTGGGATTACAGGTGTGTGCCACCACGCCTGGCTTGACCCAAGCAGTTTAGCAAGACCTTGTCTCAAACTAAAAAGAGAATGTAGCCCAGTGCAAAGGCCATGGGTTCAGTACCCTACTGCTAAATAAATAACGATTCTTTCACTTTCATGTCACAAGGAAAAACACATGAATATGTTTAAAAACTATCTCTGACATAAGACCATTTTTTGTGGTCATTAAAGTGTGACAGCAATGGCCCAACTGAAATTTTAATTAGAATTATTTACATACCCTAGCAGGCAACAATTGCAAGTTTTACTTACTCATTTTTCCATTTTTGTCTCTCATTGTAAGGTCTTAAATATTTTAATATTTTTGGTTTTAGAACAGTAAGTGGCATAGCATGGCCGTTTTCTGAATACAAAACAGTACAGAACAGGTGTATGTGATAATACACTTCTGTTTAAATTTTGATGAACTATAATATAAGTAACAGTATAGGTATTACATACTGTGAACCAGCAAACACGCCTTGCATAAGTCAGTGTCTATACTCTCCACTCTAGGTCACCACCGTCCTGAATTTCATGTTAATTAGTCTCTGCTTTGTGTGTATAGTTCTGTCATATGTTTACTTTTTTGCTCCTGGTTTGAATTTTATATAAAGGACATAGAAAGTTTTTTTCCTTGACTTGCCCTTTTTGCTCAGTTACTAGACTGTTGGATTTTTTTTAAATTTCAGCTATGCAGATGAATTTAGTTGGAATTTATTTTTTACTACTAGCAAGTGTTCTGTTCAATTTTTGCACTTTGCTATTTAATGAACACTTTGGTTGTTTCTAGATTTTTACTACTAGGAATAATGGTGCTGTGAAGTCCTTTTTTTAAAATTTACTTTTTTCAATGTTAATTTTTGGTTATTAATACATGTCTGCACTGCATAATGATTACACATTCCTTATGGGGAGTTAGTACTGATTTTGACAGTGATTGTACTAGCTTACATTTCCATCAACAATGTAGAAAGTTTCCTTTTTTCCTGTATCTTTGCCATCATTTGTAATTATTTGATTTCTTAATGAAAGCTATTCTTTATGGGGTAAGATGGAATCTCAGTGTTGTTTTAATTTGTATTTCTCTAATGACCAGAGATGTTGGATATTTTTTCATGTGTTTATTGACCTTGTGGATGACTTCTGACAAGGGTCTGTTCATTTCAGTTGTCCATTTTTTAATTAGGTCTTTTATTTAAGGGGATCTGGTTTTTTTAGTTTTTTATATATGCTAGATAACTAGTCCTCTGTCCAAGAAATTAGGAAATTAGTAGCAAAATTTTCCCATTCTGTCTAGTTGTCTCTTTGCTCTAGTGGTTGTTCATTGCTATCCAGAAGTTTTTTAATTTGATATGATCCCATTTGTTGATTCTTACTTAGTAATATTGCTTGTGCAGTTGAGGTTTGTTCAGAAAGTTCTTGCCTATGCCTTAAGACTTACCTATTTTATCCTCCAGCAGACTGTTTCTGTTTTAACATTTGGCTTTTGATTTTAGTTTAGTACATGGTCATTAATAAGGCTCTAGATTCAGACTTCTACATATGGATAGCCAGTTTTCCAAGCACACTTTGTTAAAGAACATTTATTAAGGTACACATCTCATTTTGACACATGTAATAATTTCTCTAATGTATTTACGAAGAACTGCTAAATCATAGGATTATGATGCTGTAACATTCCATTTGATCATATTTTACTTAGGATTTTTATGTCTGTTCAGGAGAGACATGCATCTTTAATCTTCCTTTTTCATGTTTTTTTTGTCTAGTGTTGTTACCAGGGTTGTGCCAGCCTTGTGAAATACAATGGGAAATTTCTTTTTTGTTGCCTTTGAAGGGGTTTCTATAGATAACAATTACCTCTCTTCAGTGTTGGGTAAAACAGTAGACCTTAGCATCAAAATCAAGTGTTTCAACATGATGTGAAATTTTACTTTGAACATTGTTTTAAGCATACCTTTTAAGAAACTTAAAGTATGGTGATACAGTAAATGAATATAATTATCCTTTTCCATAGGAGGATCCAAATCAGATGAAAAAGTCGATTTGAGCAAGGACAAAAAATTAGCTCAGTTTAACAACTGGTTTACATGGTGTCACAACTGCAGGCATGGGGGCCATGCGGGACATATGCTTAGTTGGTTCAGGTAATCAGTACATTCTTTCTTTAATAAGCTTGGGAGTTATAGGACATAAGGCAGATTGCCTTCTAAATAGTTGATGCTATTGTTTTATGCTGTTACTATATAGCAAAAGGGTGAATTTGTTTTTTACCATCACTTGAGCTGGCAAAGGTATTATCAACATTTCTAGCCCTAGATATCCTATGCAATCTTAATTTATAAGATAGTAGTTATATTAGATGTATTTTGTATGTGTTAAATGAGCAACATTATGTAATTTTATTTGAGGGGAGGCAGTATTTCCAGTTTTGCTGACTATATATCCCGTAATTTATTATGTAACTGAATTATAAATGTAATGATGAGTACATACAAATTACACTGGTCCTTTTTCAAGTAAAGTTGATACGTGGTAGGAAAGCACCTCATGCAAGGGAGGCTCTTTGACCTTCGGCTTTTGCTTTGGACAGTGCCCCTTGCCTCATGCATATCTCATAGCTCGCACTCAGTTAGGTAGAAAGCAAAGCTATTCATTTTTCAGTAACTTCAGCTTGGCAGTCATTTCTAATTTGATGCTACTGAAGCTTTTTTTCCTTTGTGTTTTAAATGGCATTTTGAAAACTTGCATTATTGGTAGGTATACAAAAATGTATTCATGTACTATAGTGTGCGTTTTTTAACTGTTGCGTGACCTGTTCTTTTAGGGACCACGCGGAGTGTCCCGTGTCTGCATGCACGTGTAAATGTATGCAGTTGGATACAACAGGGAACTTGGTACCTGCGGAGACTGTTCAGCCATAAAATGTGATCACCTAAAGAGAAACCTTCAAGTGTGGAGCTTTCCAATAGATGTCCTTCGTAGCTGAAAAACATACCTCAGAACAAGTCACTCATGACTTTCCTGTAATGGGAAGATAAATCATTCTCTCAGATCAGCAACTGGATGCTTGAGTGAGTTCGATGTGCATCACAGAGACAAATGCTGAAGTGAACAGCAGAGTGTGAACACAGGTTTTGTTCAGTAGTGTGAAAATCTCCATGTTGGAAGAACTTTTAGGGCACTGTTGAAATTGCAAACACTGTAAACAGTTTCTGGAATAACAAAGAAGCAACCTTGAACGTATATCTTCGAAGCCAAAATCGAATATCTTTCAATAAAATCTTATACTTTTAAAATAAAATGATAAATTGAGTAATTCACATGATAGCTAAGTTTAACCATACTTAGCTTCCTTTCAGATAAAATTATGGACACTTTTAGAATTCTCATAACCTACCCTGGAGAAATAAAAATTTGTCCCTATATGTTTGATGATCCACATTTGAAGGACACTCTTCCCTCATAGTTCATTTAAATATAAGAAATTCTTGGAGTAGACTGTCACTGTCTTCCTCAAAACCCCAAATTAACGTTTTTTTATAACTTTTTTTTTGAGGCAGGGTTTCACTGTGCAGTTCAGGCTGGCCTTGAACTCACTCTAGCCCAGGCTAGTCTCGAACCTGCAGTGGTCCTCCTGCCTCAGGTTCTTAAGTGCTGGGATTACAGGCATGTGCCGCAATGCCCAGCTATAACTTCAAAAGAGTGAAGTATGCAGTATTTCTGGAGAACTTATTATGAAGTTTTCTATTTCAAGCTTTTAATTAGCAATATACTGATTTTTCAGAAATTTCTCTCCATATTAATATATCATCCTCACCACTTAGTAACATTTTAACTGAACACAAAATCTATGCAAGATCATGTTTGACAAATCATTTTGTACAATCTGTGTAATGTGTCCTGCTGTCAGATTCCCTCTGGTTCCGGAATATCCTGTTTTCTCTAGGATACTTTAAGAGGTGTCAGGAAAAAGAGGGTCATTTTGGAGATTTAGGGCACAATTTTGCTAAAGATAAGTGTATTGGGCCAGTTGAAGGACTTTATTCTAAAATTAATTTTTTCTCTTTTTTTGTACCTAGATAGTTGCAGGAGAAATAACAAGATTTGTATACTTCTGTCATATGCACAGGAGTGAACTGAATTTTGTAGGAAGCCTGATATTTACTTTATACACTTTTGGAGAAAGATCATAAGCTGAAGAATTTAAGAACAAATTTTACCTATTACAAAGTAAGATCTATTAGATGAATTTGAGGTGTGGCCTAAATACTGTTTTGAAGAAAAGTGGATTAAATCTACTGAGACCGGATATACAAGATCCTTTTCTAGGAAACTGTTGAAAGTAGTTCATGTTCTGAATGTCTCAGTTCAGTGACAGTTTTCTTTTAAAATAGAGAACTAAGGATAGTTTGAAAAATTTTACCAAGATTGCAATTAAGGGGATTTTTACAGTCTTAAGTAACTCATTTTATTTCATTAAAATGTATCCTTTCATGTTGCTTTAGTGGGAGTGTTCTTTCAGCTTTACTGTTTTGAATATTAGAAGCTAATGAAACTGCACATTTTCATTTTGTCTTCACTGAAGTACAATGTATAATGCAAGACAAGTATTTATAATTCTGGGAAATAGAGCATAACATGAATATAAAGTATATTGTATAATTATGTCTGTTTGTAATCATAATGTATAGAGGGACATTTTCAGCACTGATTTTTACTATGTGCCAACTTTCTCATTTTCTTTGAAGTTCAGACATACAATTTATAGGATGCCTATCTGTTTTGCACTTATGATTGTTTGCCCGTTTTTATGACTGAGTCACAAATATTTGTGGTTTTAAGCCCAACAAGATATTTCACTTACATGTATTCAAGAGAAATATGTTTAATAAGTGTTTTATTATCTTAAAATGTTGAAGGAAAGTCAAAGTTAACATACCAAGAAATCACCTATGACTCCTCTACAGGAAATCCTCATAAAGTAATGTGAGTATTTATTTTGGCAGCAGATTTCACACTTAATTAGAAGTAACATTTCTTTTAGGTTCTGTTTTTCAGTTTAAAGCACTTTACTAAGTGTTTATTGTTCTTTAAAAGGTACATTTTAAACATACATTTAATAGAGTAATATATAATAAGGAATATAATTCTGCATCTAACTGGATGACTGAATTGAATTTCACTGAATATTCTGCAAATAGTAAGAATATAACTTTGAAAATCAAATTATAGTCCTAGTCCCAGTAACTTGCATAAAGAGCCTTTGAGAACTTCAACTTCTCTAAATGTTAAAGGTACAGAAATACCTACCTCAAAGTGATTGGGAGTATTTTCTTTATTGGTACATTTTAGATATATATAATGATAACATTCATCATAGGGAATTTGTACCTGTACATGACATATCTTGCTGCTGCTTCTTCCCGTTCCCCTCCTGACTGGGCGTACTAAGTATGGAATTAATACTGAGTGCTCCGTAGGTTATAGTAATCAGCAGTCCTTCTTACCTTATTTGTCCTTCATCTCTCCATACTTCTGTTGCTTTCGTTTTTGTTGTTTTCGGGTTTTTTAGTGCAGTACTGGGACTCAAACCAAGGAGTGCCCTTACTTTTTGAGACAGACTCTCCCTAAGTTGGCCAGGTTGGCTGGAACCTGTGACCCTTCTGCTTCAGCCTCCTGAATAGTTAGGGTTACAGGCATAGACTAAAGCTCCTGGCTTCCTATGTCAGTACTTTCTAAGCGAATGTGGTATCCCTTGAATGAAGAATCTACCTGTCTCTCAGGAATGAAGATTTTCCCACAGGAATATTCTGAGTATACGATAGACAAAAGGAGCTAAATCCTTTCTTAACAGAAAAATTCCATAAACCAGATAAAACTGAGACATTACTGTTCAACTACAGTATATGCGGCGGAAATCCCACCAAATAACCAGGTGGGTGTTAAGCGTAGCGTATGATTGAGGCCAAAGGTGACGGCGTCACAGTGGATCTGGACAGTGACTAATGGCTCTTGCACATTGAAATGTTCGTATCTATGTTCAGCTACTTACTTAACTATTTAAATTTAACTTCCTGAACTTAGGCTTTTCTCCTGATCCTTACACAGGAGAGATCTCCAGGATTATTTCTGTGCAATTCTTTTTCTGCCACTCTGTTAAAACTTGATGTTTGCTCATTAAAGTTAAAACGTTGGGATGGTACACTGTGAGATTTGTTCTCCCTAGCAATAGCCATAATTAAACCATATGGGCACTGCTTAGTCATCATTTCTAACATCTGCTCAGAAGCATCAGAGAGAGGGAGAAATACTCTCATGTTTAACATCTGTATATCGAGTCTTATGATCCGCATAGCAACATCAGGGACAGGGCTAGCTGGACAGCAGCTTCTCTATCCCCTGTCCTTTGTCCATTATATTATCTGCTTCTTTTCCTTCCTGCCTGAACATTTTGTAATTATTTGGCTGATTATGAAGGCAGTACTTTTAATTTTTATAAAATACTGCTTTCCAAGAAAAAACTTCCAAAGATGCCCTTAAAGCTAACTTAACCGAAATTGAAATTAACACACTTTGAAGGCTAAGGGTGTGGTTGTGTAATAAGAGTGCTTGCCTATCATGCCTAAAGCCCTGGGTTCCATCCTTAACACTGCAAAAAGCAAAAAATATAGATAGCCAAAACAGCTGGTTTTACTTACAAATTGTACATGATGTAGAAACAAGTAAAATTGGTATCAGAGCCAACGGTGTATCACGGAGAATAGTTACTATTGTGCCTATTACATACCAGGTGTCGCAAACATTATTGTTTGTCATATAACCCTGTATCCTCATAACTGAGATTATTACATAATACCATACTCTCTGAGACAGGTATGGTAGGATTGTTCCATTACATACATAAAGCAATTTAGATATGAGGTCATTGGGTCATTTGTCCTAGGCAAAATAAATCAGAAGAGCTGACAAATACAAGTGTCAGCTCAGTAACATGCTTACTCAAGAGACAGTAGAGGCCTGGGAATGTGGCTCAGTGATAGAAAACACTTTGCAAGGGAGGCCCTGAGCTTATTGGGTCCCCAGCATGCATAGACAGTGGGAGACTTTGTCTGCATAGATTAACACACTAATAGGCATTTTCACTGATATGGGAGGGAACATCCTGAGATAAAAGTTTGTGAGGCTTTAAGTTAATGTGTTAGTCACTTTCCATCTCTGGGATGAAACACCTACTGTCCACAGCTTCAAGGAGGAGGGGCTTATCTGGCTCACGTTTTCTGTGGATTCAGTTCAGAGTTGGCTGGTTCCAAGACACAAACCTGCGGTGGAAGGCCATGGTGGGAGAAGGCTGCTTGTCTCAGCAGGCAGAAACGAGAAAAAGCCTGGGACAAGAATGCACTCTTTCAAGTGATGCCCTCAGGGACCCACCTCCAACCAGACCAGCAACACCATTAGCTTCTAAACTCATCACTGCGCGAGTCCTTTAAATACAATGCCCCATTGTACAGTCACCTTCCACTTGGGGAGGACATTTTAGGTTTAAACCGTAACAAGTGTTCAGAACAGCTGTGCAATATGTATCGACAGCCTTTAAAAAGTTCTCACCCTTTGACCAAATATTGCTGGAAAGTTGTTCTGAGCGACTGCCCAGATCAGTGCACGAATGGTGTTTCTGTTGATGTGTTTCTTCAGTATCATTGTAATAAAAGTGTGTACACCTCAGTGTGCAATAATAGAGTAAATTATAGCAAGCACAAATACCAATCCACTGCTGAAACAGGAAAGGGTGCTTCAAGACGAGAAAGATTTATGATCTATAAATAAAGGAAGGGGAAAGGCAGATGTAGGATAATATGTGTAGCTTATAAATATATTTGCATGGGGAATTTGAAGAATGCAGAAACTAACCGTTCAGCATGAGATTTTGAGTTAATGTTTTCCCGCTTGGTCTCTGTGTCTTCATTTTTTTTTTTTAAATAATGATGGATGTATAAATTATATGCATTTCACACATGACTGCCTTTTAAAAACGTTACCCACGATCTGGTATCTTGTTATCATCATCATGAAACAACCAAATACGGAAATTGATTCTGTGAATTAAGGAAGCATGCTGTAGAGTATCATGAAAATTAGCACTGAGAACTAATTTTTAGAAAGCATTTTTTTCTAGGTTTTATATTGTACAGTAGTAATACATAGGAAAAAAGGACCCAGGGTTCCTTTAATCACTGCTTTCATTATATTTGGAAATAGTACATTTTATTATTCATCTAGTACTTTGAAAAGTGGGTACATAAAATAATTCGGATTTCCATGAAGCTACTGGCACATAACCAATAACTTTATTTCCATCTTTTCTCTCCTAGGTTTTCTGATTTTTGCTTTGGTTCTGGGCCTAGGCAGAAAACTTACCCTCTTTATATAGAATTTATTTGATCATTGCCTGACGCTAGAGTGCATTTTACTCATTTCTAATGATAAGTTATTTGTGTTTAAGGGCAGATTCTGAACCTGTTTGCATACCTATTTTCCAAGCAAACCAGCAAGCATTTTTATGCTGCAGTGTGCCCAACACTGTTAAAGGTTGTGATGAGGACTGCTGGTACTGTATGTGCCTTGGCATAAAGTGGGTTCCATGGTGTGCGCCTTGGCGGAGCTGCACATCCGCTGAAAGATGGAGACATAAGCACAGTCTACAGCAGGTGCACTTCCATTCAGATTAATATTTATAGTTGCTGTATCATTTGTATAAAAATGAACGTTTTAGCATTTGTCTCTCTGCAAGCTAAAAATGTCAGTTACTTTAATTTTTAAAATTTTGAATGTAAGAATTATTTGGTAACCATTTAAGGAAATAAATATTGTCCATAACATTATCCAGAAATGTATTTTTACTGATACATTACAAAAAGTATAATATTTGAAAATACTTTGTTGAAAAGTTAATTTAAAATGAAAGGGTAATTTATGTAATGCCAGAATTAGCAGCAATAGTAATTCAGTGCACACAGTCTTTCATCACTCCATTTATGAAAAGCGTATGTTTTCACATGAAAAGCATTTTCCTATGAAAAGCATTCTTGTACCTGGAAATTCAGATACAAGAAGCTAATTAGTTGGGCTTTTGAAAATGTAAAATCACAATGCAGAGTAGTCTGGAAGAGCATTTGAAGGGTATTTATGTAAACAAGCCTTTATGTGAAAATTCGTGAAAGTTGTTTATTTTGTATCTTAACATTATCCCCACGTATACATGCATATATTCTGCACACACTTACTCTTGCATATATACGCACAAGAAAAGCTGTGGTTTCACACAGCAAGTATCTATGTTCCATTTATCCAGTATCACATCACAATGCAGCTTTATATTTGTGGAAAATAGTTAAATAAGTTGCCACCGTCCAATGTGATAAACTCTCTTTTTTGGAGTCACATAACTAATTATTTCATGGTAAAGATTTGGCATAAAGTACCAGTGCTGCTGTACTAATTATGTCAAAAAGGTTTGTTTCCTCGTCTGCTTGGAAGTCTGCTTCATGCATTAAGCAGGTATACTTAGTATCTGTACAACTATGGGTGTATATCTGTCTGGTACATGAATGTTTCCAAAATAGATGAACATGTATAATTGATGGGGTGTACATATTCAGCAATTTGGTAAATGTAAGAGAAGTATCTCTTGCAGAAATACTCGGTTTTATTGTCTTCAATCTTCTGGTCTTCTTCATAAATGGAATGTAGAAAACATAACTGCATGTGCAGTCAGCTGTGACAAGTTAGAATTTTTTATGATAGCTTTCTGAAGTACATTGTTTTAAAATGAGTGTAATTCAACACATACTAAGATACTCTTGGCTTCCAAAAGAGAACACACCTCAAGTCAGGGACCGTTTTGCACTGGAAGAGTCAGACAGAATGGAGATGACTGAGCTGGTGGGCTGGGGAGAGAGAGTTTGTGAAGGTCATTGGAGATAACTGTTCTTGCAAACATGGTTCAACTAATTTGATGAGCAATAAATTTTAAATAAATTTCAAAGTGACGACACTCTATTATTTCCACAGAAGATTTGGTATGATCTAGAAAATTAAAAAGATGTCTTTGTGAATGAAACACATCCTCTGAGGAAAAAAGAACAACCAAAAAAATTATTGAATCTCCTAGTTTGCCTCTTTTACCATTTTTTTCATTTAGTCCATGCCCAACACAGTGTGTGGAGCTCTGAGATTTCTAAAGAACTTTTGGAACATCTTATGCTGGACTTTAACTGTATCTATTTTCCCAAGCAGAGTAAAAGTGAATTCTCATAGAACAAAACTGCCAAGGCACAGGTGACAGAACCATGGAGAAGAAGGGCATAACTTTAATCTTCAAAGAAGCTTAAAAACAGCTCCACAGTTATTATGCATGAGCCCTGACAGTTGACATTTCTCATTTTGGCAGCGTTCACCTCCAGCCCTGTCAGCACCAGAAGACGTTCGTCTCTGGGATAAATGATTAATGAACTGTCTGTCATTTCCACCGCCTTCATACCAAGTGGTGGAGGCTTTGCTTGATCATGTTGCCCCCATCAGCATAGCTACCAAAATTGATTCTGCTGCTAGTAGACAATTGATTAGCATTTAAATAATTAAGTTATGGCATTAAAAATAGCACACTCCAAGAGCCAGAACTATAGCTCAGTGGCATAACTGCCTGCCTGGCAAGTGCAAGGTCCTGAGTTTGATTCCCAGTACCAAAAAAAAATAACACACTTCCTTCTAAATACTTTTCATATCTGGTAAGGTGTTTTGGTTTGGTTAGGTTAGGTTTGGATTGATTGCTTATCAGCTAGCATCACAGTCTTAGATAGGGAAAGGAAACATGGAAAGATTGTTCTTTGAAGAACAGTGCCCTATCATTTCCAGAGTTCCCAATCTTTTTATGTTACCTATGAAAAATGAAATGTGAAATGCTGAAACTCAAGTGCATAGTGAGTAATCCAGTTAGCAAATTATTTCCTGTAGAGGAGACATGGTATAGAGTTAGGCAGTTTCTGGAAGGCCAGAATTTACCTAAGTAGGAGGGAACTTCAGAAGATCTGGATGGACGAATGCTACTCGGATACAATGAACTGGACCTTTTCCTCTGTTCCGGCCAGCAGGTGTGAGGATGAAGGTGATAGCACCATCATACAGATGGCGAGGTGATGTAGGCTGTTTCTTAAGCAGGTGGCATCTAATGTGGATCTGCCTAAGCCCACAAAGAAGTGACATTGTGGTTTCTGTAAGTGATGCCTCCAAGAAGGAATAGAACTTAGAACGATTTTCTCTCCCTGCTCCTGCAGTTTCTGCCCTCAAATTCTCAAGAGTACTGAATTTAAACGTCTTCCGTATCTACCTTCTATCTCCCAGCTGACAGTCTTTATATAATTTCCCTTACATTACCTTGCTTCCTCCCTGACTATTCTGAGACCAACTGTTTCATCTGCTTCTGATTTTGTGTGTGTGTGTGTGGTACTGGGAATCAAACTCAGGACCTTGTGTTTGCCAGGCAGGTACTTATGCCACCGAGCTATATCCCCAGCTACTTCTGAATTAAGATAACCACCTGAACTTCATGTCGGTTACCCCACTTAGAGGTGTATGCATGTTTCTCAGGGCTGAGACTGAGTCCGTAGTGAAGTGGATCCATCACGGGTTCTCAGCCCAACCCTGGAGGCATCTGCCCTATTTGTACTTGATTGATATTTTTTCCAGTCTGTTAGGCTGTGGTAGTGTTACTGAGTCTTTTAAGCAGCAGCTACCGAAGGTTATGTTGAAGACCACTAAGCAAGAGACATTTTTACCCAACACTGATTCATCTAGACAGCCGAGACTTACTTGCATTTGGGATAATGGGCTGAAAATGCTCACAGTAAGGAGAAAACCTGAGGTGATAACGTGGGGACAAGATTTCTACACGTGAACCAACATCAAACTTCCTTTATATGTTAAAGTCCTCTGGCAACAAAGCAGCTCTCTTTTTAGTCACCGTGAGATGAAGCAGTTAGGCCAAGCTGGGTCTGGACCTGGTGGTGAGTACTTTACATGACCACACACGCCTCTGCCCTTGACACATGGCCCCTCATCCACCTCCTTCTCTCAGGACCTTTGCAGCATAGTACTCCCAGCACAGCAGTGGCCAACTCGTCTGTGTTTGCTTGCTGGTCATTTTTAACTTTACCACTGGTCTGGAAACTGATATCATGTCTAAAATCATAAATTTTAACTGGAATAATGTAGCCCATTCAGAGAGATGTCCTAACTGGATGATACTAGAATTCTTCCTCTCTTTCCTTTTTTCCTCCCCTCCCCCTCCATCTCCATCTCCCTCTCCCTATCTCTCTCTCTCTCTGGATTTAACCCGTGTCTTTCAGGCTGAGTCAAATCCCCAGGCCCCGCCTTTTTGAGACAGGTTCTGATTAAGTCATTTCGCCATCCTCCTGCCTCAGCCGCACAGAGTACTAAGATTAGAAGTGTGCCTACGATGTCCACTTTAGGAATCTTAAATTTAGCATTCTATCATAGACTAATGAACTGGACAGGAATACGCCTGTATACGCACTGCAGAAAACAGTATAGCACTTCTTCAGAAGATTACAAATAGAATTACTATATGACCCAATCATTCTACTTCTGGGTTTATACATAAAAGAATCAAAAGCAGGGTCTCAAAGAGATTTTTGTATACCCATGTTTGTAACAGTGTTATTCAGTAGTTCCTTCAGTAATAGCTCACCAATTAAACAGATTCTAGCTTTAATTTAGAAAGATGAACCCAATTATCTATCTCTGCCACCTGCACTGCAGTGGGTGTTATAAGGATCACGACAAAGGCCCTTTGCTGCTGTTCCCTCTCTCCAAGTTTGCATAAGCACTTAGTGTCCAGGGTGGACAGTAGGTGGTCTCCCTGAGCTGAGACCTGGCAGGACTCTGTTCCCATACATTTGCATAGTTTGTTGTACTTGGCCCAAATTAATTACACATTGACTCTTGCAGTCCTTGAGTCTACCATCATCTCAGAGGATAGAAATGGCCTTCTGTGTAACTTCTCAAATCGGCTCAAACTAAGTCCAGTTTTGGACATGGTACAAACCCACATGAGAGCCATTGGTAGCATTCAGAGCCAAGATTCAGGTATCTCTTGACAAAGTTTTGCCAGAGCTTCCTTTAGGGTCTACTTGGGTTTTTCTACCTTTCCAGACGATCGAGGCTGCCAAGTGGAATGAAGGTGTTACTTTATTCCTAAAGCCTTTGCCACTCCCTGGGTTATTTGGGAGGTAAAAGAAGGTCCATTGTCACTTTGTTGGGATGGACAGTCCAAATCTAGGGATGATTGCTTTAAGAAGCAACTTGACTACCTCAGTAGCCTTTTCTGAATGGTAGGAAAAATTTAAATCCAGAGTTTTAGCCTGTAAATGTGTCAATTAGGACCAACATCTGTTTAAATCCTTCACATGGTGGCATATGGGTAGAGTCTAATTGCCAGTCCTCTCCAGGGTATATCCCTCTCCTCTGTACAGGTTCTAATAAAGGAGATGTTTTGGACTTCCTGGGTTGTTGTAAGCACAGAGCAAGCTTTGCAAATCTGTTGGGTTGTTACCACTAGTCCTCGTCCTGTGAAAACTCTAATAATCATTTGCAATGTAGCATCTCACCCCAATATGGAAGGAATAATGAAGAACTGATAGAACCTTCCACTATGTCCCTTGGGAAAGAACCAGTTTGTTTCTTAAATAACACTGGGATCCATTTTTAAATCCCCCTTGTCCTAAGGCTTGTTTATCTTCCTGAGGGATATAGACTGGTTTTAATGGTTCTTTGGGAACTGGGAATAAGGCTAGAGTCTCAAGGAGCTGTGAGGCTAACACTTTTTCTTAAATCAGCCTTTTGATTTTCCAAGGAGACTTCAGGCACATCTCGCTTGTGCTCTTTATAGTGCATGACTGCAAACTGCCTGGGAAGATGGACTACCTCCAGAAGTTCCAGAATTTCTTGCTTGTGCTTTATGGATGATTGTTTATTTCTCAGTAAGACTTTTCTCCAGATTCTCTTATGGGTGTGTAGTACCAGGAAGGCATATCAAGAGTCTGTATCAATGTTTAATCTTTTTCTTTTTCCTAATATCAATTTCTGAGTGAGAGCTATCAGCTCTGCCTTTTGAGCAGAGATTCCTAGAGGAAGAGATTTAGCTGTAATGACCTGTTGTGACTCTCATCTGTATAACCTGCCTTTTGATATCCTTTTTGGACAAAGCTACTTTTATTAGTGAGCCACATCTTCTCAGGGTCTTGGAGGAGCAGATCACTGAGGTTCTACCTGCTAGCATAGGTCTGGGAGACTACCTATTTACACAAGTGGCTAGTTTCTGGGCAGAGAAGGAATAAAGAATCTCCAATGAGGAGCCTGTTTGACCCTAACTATGGTTCTAGATCCAGACGAGGTATTTTTAGAGAAAGAAATCAAAATAGAACAAATTCACTTGGCAGGGCTGTGGACATAGCTCAGTGGCATAAGTGCCTGCCTGGCAAGTGTAAGGTCCTGAGTTCGATACCTGGTACTGCAAAAAAAAAAAAAAAAGAATTTAATTGGCTTGCCCATGACATCCAGGTTTACACAGGGTTCCTCAGAGAAGATGCTGATATCTGTGGACAAGGGCATTTCAGGTTCCTCTGGGCCTCTTTAGTAAAAGAGTGGTTTGGCAGGCATTTCCTGTCTACGGAAGCAGGGACAGTTAAAACTCCAATGTCTCAAGTCTGGCCCATAGCTACCTTACATATGGAGGAGAGGGCATCCAGAGGCTTGGTGCAATCTCATGCCCAGTGTCCAGTACATTTGCCCTTGAAACACGAATCCTTTCCTCAGTTGTCCATGGATTTTTCTTTGGATGACCTGGGTGGGCTTAATGTACTACCAACTGCAGCAGCTGTAATCTTAGCCTCACTGTTTGGTCTGTCTTATAGGCCCTCTCATTGAACACAAAAGAGGCTGTGTCCAGCAATTGATCCATAGGTGTCTGAGGGCCTCTCTGAAGTTATTTGTAGCCTGTGCCAAATATCTGGTGCTGATTGACAGAAGAAAAGATGTTCCACTGGTGTTTTTCCCTCCCTGGAAAATGCATCTACGTTAGTATACTTGTGAAAGGTTTTGGTTAATTGGTTATAAAAGACAGCTGGATTTTCCTCTGCCTTGTATGACCCCACTCACTTTATCATAATGAACAGACTTTGTAATGTACCTTTTCATTCTATGGTAAGAGCAGCTAGTGGAAGTGATGGACCTGATTTATTGGCCTGATCATAAGAAGGGACCTCCCATATCATCAGGCAGGGTAGACCCACATCCTCTTGGGAGACAAATAGGGGGTCTCAGGACAGAGGAATCCAGGATACCTTTGTCCTCCTCAGGGCTTGCACTAAGTGCCATAGTCCCTGAGCTTTTCCTTTGATAAGGTATCACAAAAGCCTGAATAAAAGACATTTTATTCCACCTTTTGCATTTCAAGCAGTAATCATTGTAACTGGAGAATAGTGTCGCAGTTTAAAGTACCATCTCATACCCATCCTTTGCCACTTCCCAGTTTGTAGTGAACTCAGATAGTATTGCAATAGCAGATAAGCTGTTTCGTTTTTTTTTCAAATTGTCAACAGCAGACCTGTCCTGCTTATCAACACTAGGCCTCGTGGTGAAGTTGGAGGAATCTGTGTGGTGATGAGGTCTAAGAGATTCCCCACTGGCTTGGTTTGGGGCCTGAGGAGAGAAGGAGACAGCTAGGTCTGAACTCCTCGGGGTGGCACCCTGCACGGGAGAAGGCTGTGCATTCACAGAGTACCTTTGGTGACCCTCCACAGACTGGATGGATGTCTCTGTCAGAGTGATGCCAGCATCATTTACCATAGGAGAAAGCCTCTGTCTCCATTACTGGGCCGTCTGAACTTATTAGAGACAGTGGCATGGAGCCAGTTGTTGGCTTTTCCTAGTCCTTTAACTCCCATGAGCTAATGGGAGAATTTTCCCAAGCAAAGTTCTTTTAACCTCCGAGTTGAAATTCTTGATGGCCCAAATTGTATTTATTCTAAGCCTCTTGATGGCTTAGCCAGGTATTGCAAGTGCTTAACCAGAGTGAAACCATATGGGAAAAATATCTCTTGTATTTATTTGTATAGAAAAAGGACTGAGAAAGGGATTAGCTGTTTTATACACTCACAGTTACTTTAGTTAGGTTTTAAACGTTGCTAATGTCTGCGCAGGAGTCAAGTATAGATCTCTAACTTATCTGCATTTGAACAGGGAAGCACAAAAGCCAGGTGGCAGTGGCCTCAGGTGGCTCTTGGACGGGGAGAGAGCAGTGTTGGTGAGCAGTAAGTGCGGGTAGTGACTGAGCCTGCAGTGGGCTCTCCTGCCTTTTGTAGAGCTGGTACCAGCTTGTGCCCTTTGCTGTTCCTGTGTCCTAGGGGTGTGCTGCCAGAGGCCTGAGCATTGTTCCTGCAAGGCTGCAGTTATGCCTGTTGCTCTGGGCTTGGCACAGGCCTGACAGTGTGCAAAGCACCTTGGTGTCTTGGGCCTTTAAGTACGCCAAACCTTTGGTCTGGCTTTGTAGCCCACTGTATCCATGCATGGGTAGCTTCAGCCTATCCTCTAATGGGCTGGCCTCCAGGACCCCTCCTTTTTTGCTTGGAGCTACAGTAAAATGGTCATGCCCCACGTGGCCTCAGTCTTCTGGTTGTAGCTCTGCCCCAGAAACAAAGGCTTTGCACCAGAAAAAAACACATAGAGATAGCGCAGTTTTTCTTCCATGCAACAAGAAAGAAAAAGATTCTTCTCCCTTGTTTTCCACAAGTCTGTATGTTCCTTAAAATCAAAGTCTTAGCTCATAAGGCCAGTTATTTTAAAAAAAGGGAGCAAGCAAGAGAGAGAGAGAGAGAGAGAGAGAGAGAGAGAGAGAGAGAGAGAGAAATGGTGGGGGGTGATGACATAGACCCAAGTAAAATTTACACATAATCACATGGTCACTTGCCAAGGGATTATGGTTGCTGGCCACATGATAAGATTAATGTGGCAGCACTCTGGCCCAAAGCATAAACTGAAAAAAAGTAAGCCATTTGTCAACTAGAGCAAATGGAGACAAAGCTAGGTTTTTTTAAAAGTGTAGCAAAACACACAACAAACAAATGTGCAGGGAACAAGGCATAGCCATGGAGTGAATGCAACAGGCTGGGAAGAAAAACTAAACAAAAATAAAAGTGGCTAGAAATGAAACAAAACAAGGCTACATGCCCTATTCTCCACAGCTAGAAAAGCAGCAGACATTTCCCTCGCACACCTTAAGAACAGTCCCCCACATTCCCAGCTTACGGGAGAGAGTGAGGGGTGAGGGAGAGAGGGACAAATGAAAACTCACAGACATAAACAAAAAGGGTGCCCAGGTGGGTCTTACAGTGGCCTCCACTGTGGCTGAGCTTTACTCTCCTGGCTGGCTCACCAAAAATGTTATCAGATGATTTCCTTTGGAAATGGTTACCAGAGAAACATTGTCCAGGCCCTTCTTGCCTTGAAGAAAGAATTAGATGAGACAAGCCAAAGAATGGTGTCCAAAGTTTACTTGAAAAGTGAGGAGTGAGGGGAAAACTGGCTCTACAGAGCAAACTTGGTCTAAGTAAGAGAGTCAAAGAGCAAAAGAGCAAAAATAAATCACACCCAGGTCTAGAAGACACAAGGGAGACCATGAAGAGTCACAAGGGCAAGTTCTTCATGACCTCCCAGCTCTTTTATATTGGCCCCATCTCATGGGAACCCAAGAGAAGTTCTACTTATGGGGTCTTAGGAATTATTTGGTGCTATGCTGGGGTCTTGTCATTGAATGGTCCTGCTTATTTCCCCAGCCAACATTGCCAATCCCTACCTCCTATCTCCGTAACGCTATGCACAGTGGCCAAGGTGCAGAAGCATCATAAGTATCCAGGGACAGTCAAATGGAGAAGCATAATGCATGCACATACAATGGAACAGTATGAGGCCTTTAAAGAGAAGAACATTTTGACATATGACCCAAGTTGATGTACCTTGAAGACAATACACTAAATGAAATAAGCCAGTCACAAAAGGACAAATCTGATTCCAGTTGTAGGAGGTACTCAGAGTAGTCAAAATCACAGAAACTGTAAACATTGTATTTTCCCCCTAGTGTCAGAACCTGAAAGAGTAAGTAAAACCCAAAACGTACAATAGGTATTATGGAAGGGAAATTGTTCAAAGGAAGGTACACGTGGGATGAAGGAAAGGCGAAAAAAAAAGAAGGAAGGAAAGGAAAACATATACGAGTACAGAAGGATAGCTGGGATAACCGTACCGCTGATGTCTAATGGTTTGTTGAAAGGAACAGTTAATGCCTAATTTTTGTTCTTTTTGACCAATGTTGCATGCTTATATCCGGTAATCTGAACAACTAACTTGAAGACGACAATGTGCAATATAACAACCATTGGTGAATTCCTACCATCTTGTCTAGTGAAACTCTGTAATATTTGTAATGGGTTCTTTTTTTGTTTTTAGTTTTTATTCTCTTTAAGGGTTTGATCAATCTTGCATTCTTATATCTGGTAATCTGAGCAACCTCATGGAAGGTAACAATATGTAATACAACAACCATTGTTAATCCATATCATTTTGTTCTGAAAGTCTGTATCATTTTTGTAGTTTCTTTGTTTTGTTTTTGTCCATGTTGTTGGTATTTTCCTATTCTTTTTTGCTACTATTCCCTTTAAAATTTTTTTTTTAAATCATAGAAATACAAGAAGGAAATGTAGTTTCTGTGGACATGAAGGGAGGGTTTGGGCAGCTTTTAGTAATATGGAGTTTCAGTTTTATAGGACAAAAAGTTTGGGCCAGGTGTGGTGTTGCACAACTGTAATCCCAGCACTCGGGAGGCTGAGGCACAAGGATCGTTGTGAGTTTGAGACCAGCCTGGGCTACAAAGCGAGCTCAAGGCCAGCCTGAACTGCACAGTGAGACCCTGTCTCAAAAAGACAAAACAAAAAGAGAGAAAAGGTTTTGGAGATGGAAGAGGGTGCTGGCTGCACCACAATGTGAATGAATATACTGCTGAACCGCATACCTAAAAATGGTTAAAATGGTAAATTTTAAGTTTTATATATATTTTTCAAAAAAAAAATATTATCACCTGGACATAGTTTCGAATGGCTGCAGCCCCAATTACTCAGGAGGGGGAGGATGATTAGTTTGAGGCCACCCTGAGTTATATAGTAAGACCCTGTTTCCAAATGATTAGTAGTAATAATAACAATAATAATAAGTATAAAAAGTAATTAACTGGAAAAAATAATTCAAGCTCATGCCAAAAATAAAATTAAAAAGTTCCAAACTGCACAGTGAAAGTAAATATCTTAGGCATTTAAAAACACGAATGGGTAAAATTTAGAACATCCAGAAATAGGACCCAATATCACCCAGTGCAGAGTGAAGCTAGTTGTCTACCTATTAGCCGGGTCATTGTAATGCTGGCAGACTGTTCTGAGCCTTCTCATTCAACCTAGAGACCATCAATCTGAAGGGATTATTCTCCTTTTTTGTGCAAGGGACTGAACTCAGGGCTGATTTGGTGCTATATTCCCGAAGATCCGCCCCCCTTGGCGACAGGGTCTCACTAAGTTGTCCAGGCAGAGCTTCAATTCATAACCCTCTTTCCTCAGCCTCACACTGTTCTGGGATTACAGGAGTGTGCCACTGCTTCCAGTTTAGGAATTCTGCTTTCTATAGGCAGTAATTTTGAAAAAATATATTAGTTCTTTATAAATCACCACTGTACCTTCTCTGTATAAAATTTGTAACCTAAAACAAAAGAAAAAATGTCTCAGCGGTGCATAACTGCGTGTTTTATAAAAACTGACCATAACCTACCTATGATTTCATAGGCAACTTTGTGAGACTTGACAGTATATCATAGACTTCTTTACCTTTCCAATGGCTATGTCTCTGCAACATTACTGCAATGGCTTTGTAACACTGCCTTGTAATAGATGAGTCAGTTTTTTGGGGGAATCGAAATTCTTGACCTCTTCAGGAATCGAACTCTTGATCTCACCTTGCTCAGGAGGTGCTGTGCCACTGAGCTGAGCTACCTTCCCAGCAGATGAATCAGTTAAAACGATTGTCTATTTTCAAATCTTTACATTGGTTCTAACTACACATCCTTATACGAATAAATACATTAAAACACTTCCAAAAATTCTTAGACTTCTGTTGCATTATCTGAGTGCTTGCTGCCCCTGCGCCTGAAACTCCAGTTCCCATTTTCTGACGTGCATCAGTCAGCTTTCACAATGCTGTGTCAAAATGCTCGACACCTGCCACCTGAAGAAGTAAATGTTGATTTGGTTCCTGAGTTTAGAGGTTCCACGGCCGTGGGTCTGAGGAGAGGCGGACAGCGTGGTAGAAGGGTGTAGTGGGAGCCACGCACTTCCGGGAGGCCCGGAAGCAGAGCACGGGGCAAAGCGCCAGTGAGAGCTCTCCAGTCCTGAGGCACAACCCCAGGGAGCCCTCTCCTCCACCTGGACCTCACTCTGTAGCAGCACAGTCACCATGCACATCTGTGGATGAACTTAGGCGTGCCGTGACCTAGTGAGGTTAGCAACAGAAATTAATGGGCACGCAAGAGAAACGGGTTTGAGATTTGTACACATAGATGGAAACCTGTACATAAACCATGTGTACGTGCTTCTGTGCTCAATCTTTACCTTTCTCTCTGCATGAATAAGATCATTCTGTATAAATTCTCTCCAACTGTTAGCCAAACGTGATGGTGCATGCCTGTAATCCCAGCACTTGGGAGGCAGAAGCAGGAGGATTGTTGCCAGTTCGAGGCCAACCTGGGCTTGAGCTCAAGGCCAGACTGAACTGCACAGTGAGACCCTGTTTCAAAAAGACAAAAATAAATTCGAACTGCTTTTTTAAAAAAAAAAAATTCTAACTGCTTTTTAAAAAATCTAAAATAAATATCTTACAGAGTTTCTTTTATTAACCTTATTTAAATATTTTTTTAAAAAACTGACTGACTGGTGTTTATACAACTATATCTCCCACTGAGAGAAATTTAGGGTTGTTGTCCCTCAAACTAGTGTGCATTACATTTTGATAGATCTTGTCAAGTCGCCTCCAAAGGTTGAACCAACTATTTCCCTGTAAAGAACACGTGGTATAGGAAAGGGCAAGTTTCTCTAACATTGTCAACACTTGCAACTATAAAAATTTTAATTATGGCCATCTGTTAGATAAGAATCTTAAAAATACCTTATTTAACTTGGGAGTGAAGTGTAGATTTTATGTAACCATCCACTCTTTGTATTTATTTATAGTGCACTCCTCATCCTCACAGTCTTAATGGTATGTGCTTGGGGTGGGGAGAAATTTGAGAAAACCCCAAGTTAGATGTAGCTCTTCGCTTGACTTTTCCCATAAAACTTGGAAATGACCTTTGATCCATATCTTCACTGTTTTTAGTTGGCTTTAATGTTCTCTAAAATGCTATCAGTTTTCTTCTACATTGATCAGTCCTAGATGCCTCCCAACTTAAAGAGAAAAATAAAAGTCCCTCCTTACTTTTATCTCGCACCAGTTGGGAAGATTTCAGTATGGAGCACATTAAAACAGCTAG
The DNA here is from genome assembly GCA_004027595.1 of Dinomys branickii. Taxonomy (NCBI): domain Eukaryota; kingdom Metazoa; phylum Chordata; class Mammalia; order Rodentia; family Dinomyidae; genus Dinomys; species Dinomys branickii. Next base: position 19,184 of record PVLD010010651.1, on the reverse strand, counting down.
ATAAACTAAAACTTTGTCAAGGGGATTCAGTGCATCACAGTCAAGACACAACTCTTTTTTTAAATTTTTTTCTTTTTTTTCTTTTTTTTTTTTTGGTACTGGGACTCTAACTCAGGACCTTGCACTTGCCAGGCAAGAACTTATGCTGCTGGGCTAAATTCTTGAGTCATGACACAACTTAAAAGTCAACACAGATATGACATTGACTGTGGTACTAAAGCTATATGACATTAGCCAAATTAGGAATTATCTCCCAGCTTGATAGTCTTACCTGAGAATGAGAAATAGTGACATGTTAAGTATAAAACAATTCATAGGAAGCCTTTCAAAGTGGTAGTCAGTTTTGGTAAATAATTGGGAAGCTATAATGTATTTTGTGTGATTTATTTAGTTCAAAGTCAGCACACCATGGCCCACAGTCGTTTGCCAGGTTTGAGTGTCTGTTTTGTTGTGAGTGTTGTTGATTTGCTCTGTTTTGTAAAGGTAATCATTTCTCTCTCAGTGTTCAACCAGATCCTCTACACAAGCCACTTGTGTTCCCAAGATGTTGACTGTGATTTCCCTGAGAAGGGCAATGGCTGTGCCAAAGGTCCGTTAAGGTCTTGGTTCAGAGGTATTTCTGTAACAACGCTGGGTAGCATATTGTACTTCATCACTTCTTGCCATGTAGTGTGGTCCTAATGATTTGCTTTGTTTCTTGGTAGTTTCCACCATAAATAGACTCAGTAACAATGTCTAGTTTCCTGTTTTGAAAATACTTGCATATCCTGAAAGGCCAAAGTGACGAGACTTAATTGATTTAGTTAGAATGAATCCTATGGAAAAAATGAATCCTATTTAGCTTGAGGGCTAACTACTCAGGGGCAAGTCTGTATCGTGGAGATTTTTTTAGGTTTGTTTGTTTTATTTATTTTTTGTGCTAGGGATTAAATCCAGGGCTTTTGCTTTGAGGTAAATTCCCCACCCCAAACCCCTTTTTTAGACAGAGTCTCACTAAATCACTAAACTGCCCACGCTGGGCTCAGACTTGTGATCTTCCTGCCTCAGCCTCCCAGAGTGCTGTCATTACAGGCATGCCAGTCTTGACACTCCCTATGTAGCTGAGGCTGACTTTGAACTTGCAGCAATCCTCCTGCCTGAACCTCCCCAGTGCAGAGATTATAGGCATGTGCCACCACACCTGGGTAATTTTTGAACTGGAAATTTATTCACATGTATATTAAGTAGGAGTCTCCAGAGAAAGAGAATCATTAGGAAACAGATATATGAGAGGATTTATTATGGGAATTGACTATATGGTTACAGGAGGCCAACAAGGTCCTTAATATCCTGTCTATGCACTGGAGGAGAAAGCAGTTAAATAATTCATCCAAAGTCTGAAGGCATGAGAACAGGTAATGCCAAAAGGTGTAGCTGTTCTGAGGAAGAAAGTCTGAGCACCGGAGACAAGGGTACTGGTGTGAGTCCTGGAGTCTTAAGGCTGGAGAACAGGGAGCTCTGATCACAAAGGCAGATGAAGACTCTTTCCCAGTTCACCGTGGGGCCCCTTTTGTTCTGTGTTGGCACTCCACAGGTTGCGTGAAGCCCAGCTCTATAGGAGAAGGTGGAATCTTCTTTACTCAGTCTAACGATTCAGATTCTAATCCTATCCAGAAATAGTTTCAGAGCCGTACGCAGATGTAATTTTTATCAGGTGGTGCAGATTTGTTAGCCCAGTCAACTTGATACATGAAATTAACCATTACAATGTGCTTCTAAAATCAAGAAGTACGAAGAAAACAAAGTGAGTTTATCTTCATCTCAACTCAGCATCTTAGCATTTCTCCACCTCACCCTCTTGAAGTCTGCAAAATACTGAAGAGGTAGCCGGTTAAGAAATTCTAATAAACTATGAAAGTACGCTCAGCCTTCTCCTTATCCATGATTCTTGGGGCGCATTTTCAGATTCAGGGGGAAGGTGTTTCAGAAGCGTAGGCTGGGAAGCTTTAGTCATGAGATTTTAATATTTACAAGAGGGTTAAAAAGATTGATAAACACTGAATTTTTAAAAGTGCTAGCTATTATAGCTGAAATAAAGTGATTCCTTGGTCTACTTCTTGGAATCTCTAGTAGAGTAATTACTTGTGTGCTGCAACTTCCTGGAGGTTACTTAGATGAAACGTAATCTGTAGTAATTGAAATGTGTTAATTCTGGCTACTTCTTACTAAAATGTGTGAGCTATAACTAGCAGTAATACTTCAGTCTGAATACTACCTAAATATTCCAAGTTATTATGTATTGAGGGTAATTATAATGTTACAATTATGCATACACTATGTGTTGTACCTAACTTGGTTTATATTTGTATTTGTTGTACAATATTGCTGTGCCACATAACCATAACATTTTCAATCCCAATGTGAATAAAACTCTTATTTGCATGACCGTATTTTCATGGAAAGTTATAGAATGAATACTCTTTTAGAAAGTGTCCAGAGCCCATAAACACTTAAACATTTGGGCCTAAAGTTTTTTAATAAGTACTTTAGGATATATTTCTCTAAACAAAGTCATCTTTGTTTTGAAATCTTTTCTCTAGTTTTACATACACTCCTTTTACATTTAGAGCTGGCAACCGTCATCATGTAATCGACAGCCTATGTGATTGAAGTAATCCAGTCCCTCCCTCCTTGGACTAATCCAGTCCCTCCCTCCTTGGAGTAATCACTCCCTCCCTCCTTGCAATCTGCTCTGCAACAATGATTGCTATTTGTAACCATATCTTGTGATCACAATACAGATGTAGCTGAATTTAAAACCTGCTGAGAACGCAGAACACAGGGGTAGTGTTTCTCAGTGTGATTGACTTCATGATTCTACTCACAGTTTTGTTTTTCAAGTTCGGCTGCATCAATGCACATCGCCCATCTCTGCAATGTACTTCAGAGCAATCTCTCGAAGGGTTCTGTTCTTGCAGAGGGCTGCTTTATTCATTATTTAATTTCTCCAAATCCTTGCAATTCCTTAACCTCATTTCCGATGAGATAATTTATCGGACAACTTATCTCCAGATCCTATTTTGAAAAATTATCAAAGCCAGATATCATGTGTTCCAGATTGGTTAGAGAGCCATACTTCGAAGCATGTAGTGTCTTATAATTCTTTCCATCCCTTTGACTACAAAGTCATAGATGTATGCATAACTGATATGTTTTACCAGTTATTTTAGATGAAATTTACAAATGTCTTGGCATTTCTTTCTGGCTTATTTTTCCTTTAAAAGAATACCGAAATTTAACAAATTCCTTCTTGAATCACAGGTTACACAAGGAGTGTTATTTTTGTTTAAATACATTATCTGAGGTTTAGTTTTAGAGCTCGGACGTACTCATATGTTTTCCCTGAGCAGCTTTAAATGTATTCTTAAATGTGTACCTCCAAGTTTAGGTTATGCGATAGATGATAAAAGAAGCAAAGCAACATGAAACCCACTTATTCATCTTGCAATGTTATATTTATTTTCCTTTAAGGGGAATAAAGCAGGATTTTAGTGCCAGGTTAGCAGATGAGAGGTCCTGTGACAAATGATAGTAATGAATTTCTACCCTGTTCTACCTCCACTGGTAACTGACGTTTACTTTTAGGAAAGTCACTGTATAACTTTATGATGAGAACCTGGGCAAGTGATAGAAACCTTTGCAGCTGTCTTAAATTCTTTTTTGGAAACAAGAGAAGTATAAATAAATAAATACTATATCTCATCCTGAGTTGTTTTCATGACTTAATGGTACTGTTGACAGTAAAGGAAATTGCCCGGAGGGTTGATGCCTTTGGGTCACTGGGTTCCCCAACAGTCAAAGAAGCCTACACAGCCTCCTGGTTTGGAAGCAATGATTTCTAATTCCTAGTTCCTCCCTTGGTTCACAGTATGTTCATCTGGAAAACATTTAGTCATTTCTGAGGAGATTTCAAAATGAGACAAGTTCTCGTCCCCTGTCTGCCTCTTGGAAAAGGTCAAGCACGTGACCAACTAAGACATAACATTTCTGGGACATATGGAAGAAATAATCAGCTGAAAGGGACTCTGAGCACTTTGAAGGATAGATAAATCTCTTACCTAGAAGAGTACGCTCTCCCATCAGGGTGACTGTTTTCAGAAAACTTAAACCTTCTCAAAAGATAAAGAGACATATTAAAATGTTGCAGTGCAATGTGGTGCTGCTTCTGATTTTCTAGAGGGTTGTGCTAAATCTATTTGACACAATTTGGCTTTAAGTGATCTTAGTGTGTTATTTGAACTAATAGAAAATTAGGATCCAAATAATACTTTCTATATGAGTGCCTAAGGAAAAAATAATATTAAATTACCTTTTAATTAGTAATTGTTCATTAGAAGAATATCACCCTACTGTTTACCAATATTCAGGTGACAAGATACTGTGATCTTTCAAGGAGAAGCCATTCATTTAAAACCATCACTAAATAAACTTTATTACCTTAATATTTTATGGTGTAAGATTCCTTCAGCCAAGGTAATTGACTTATTTTCCTGGGCAATATTTCAAAATCCTGTGCAAAATGAATAGTTGCTTGAGAGAGGGACTTACTAAGTCACAGTGTCACCTGCAGCATTGCCCCAAACTATTACCCTGCTCATATTTTTTCCTTTCTTCCAACTTAGAGCACTCACTGGTTTTTATACTTGTCTGGAAACTTCTGTTCTTTATCTGCTCCCCTAAAGGAACAATCATTTTAAAGCCAGGCTTTTTTTTTTAATATTGACAAACCACTATATTTCAGTCTAAATGTTTAAAAATGAGGAAATACTACAGAACACAGTGCTCTGCCACTGACGTTATGTAATATATAAAGAAAAAACTATAGCATGCTAACTTCAGTTTTGACTTTTGTAATCAAGATGTATGTATTACAGTATAAATTGTTCATAGTGTACAACTCTGGTCTTAATTAGCTGTCTCATACCTTCATGGTGTAGGTCAAGTGGGGTCACAAACAACTTAACTGGCTTACCTCAAACCAACATCACTATTAGAAAGTAACTTAAAACACATGCTTCGCTAGTACTATAGATTTAGCATCATCTCCTTAGGAAAGATAACCCATGGTACCAGGGTTATTAATTCTCTTCCAGCAACAGATCAGAATCAAATTCCATGTGGATTAAGTCAGGGAAGAAAGCAAAATGAAGTTTCACAGAATAGAACCTACAGAATTTGTTCATTCTTAATCATGGTGGATTTCTTTAAATCTTTAGACCAGTTAAATACTAAATCAACAATAAGAGTTGAATCATCTTTTAGACATTATGCTAGAGAGCTGCAGACTGAGATTTCAGAAGGCAGATTTCAGGTACAAAATCTGCTTCCAGTCATCAGCTTAGGACTTGACACAAAATATTTGTTGAATAAATTAATGAAAGTTAAGTCAATGCCTTCAAAAGACAACCTCAAAATTCTATAAATTTAGTAATAATACTAGCTTATTTCTCAGAGCACTGCACTCATCTTATGAAGAGATGCTTTCATAATTATGTACAGTTCTATGGTTGTCATATGAACATAAAAAGAACAAAGGCATCTATAAAATTAGTACTTAAAATAATTATAGTTCATTATTTTCTATACTAGATTTTGTGTGACATTCCTTCTACACTTTAATATTAGGAAAAAGTTTGTCCTGGTGAATTGAATACTATTCAAACTCCATAGCCTATTTTCCTCTTTTTCTACCTTCTTAGGAAGACATGAAGCTAAAATCTAATTGTATTTCCTGTATTTAATGCCTAAATATGATTTCTTATTAGTTTTAGTGTTTTTGTTATTTTTATCTTTTTTAATTTTTTGTTTTGGTTTGTTTTTTCTTTTTTTTTTTGAGACAGGGTCTCACTATGTAGTGCAGGCTGATCTTGAATTCACTTATGCAGCCCAGGCTGGTCTCAAACTCAGTGATCCTCCTGCCTCAGTCTCCTGGGTGCTGGGATTATACAGGTGCGCCACCACACCCAGTCATTTTCATCTGCCTTTAAAAATATTTATGTCGTTTTGTTTTTGCACCTGAATTCTTTCTTAGAAATAAATGTACTAAATTTTATAAATTACTGTCTATTTTTTCCTTAATTTATACCTCCAATAAGATTGTTCTTTAAGCTTTCCAAAAGCAGGGTCTCTAGTCTTTGACTTTCAGGGTATTCTATCAGTCAACAAATACTTAGTGGGTGTTTCCTATGTGATTCTTTTCCTGACTCAAAAATTGCTCTTCTTCTTTCCATTCATTCTCTCTCACTTCTGCTGTGTAGATGGCGTCAACCCACTAAGATTCTGCCAGTGAATCTGAGGTTTTCTCACTCTGTAATACAGCTTTTGATTTAGAAATGCAATCCTTTACTCTTGAAACCAGATGTGCTTCAGAATTTAGAAGTTTTGGCTTTTAGCAAAGTCACAAAATATATGTACTATAGGTTACAGCACCCTGCATGAGGACAGGGACCGCACCTTGTAACAAATGTGTTATTTCTGCAGTTAGGTAAATGCGTATTTATCTACAGTGAGATCCAGACTATAAATTATTCCATCACATTCTTACCAAGTTTTGCTGCCAAAATGAGTGTTGCCTTAAACTAACCAAAGAAACTATTGGTTTTTGAATTATGTTAGATTTTGAAATTGCAGCTAAGGGATGGTAGGCCTCTTAAACTCTACTTTAAATGCTTGAGGCACACTGTTTAATCTGTCAATCCTAAATTTTGTGGGGCCAGGTATCAAACCCAGGGCTTCATACACACTAGGCAAGCACTTTGCCAGGTGTATGTATTCCCAGGTCTGGTTCTTTGTCTATATATTTTATTTTATTGTTTTATTTAATTTAGGTACTGGGAATTGATCCCATAGTCTTTGCACTGAGCTACAGTGCCAGTGTCTGACTTTTTATTTTGAGACATGATCTAAGTCACTAAATTGGCCATGCTTGCAAACTCCTGCCTTTTAAGTATCTCCACTAAAGGACCGATCAATAATTTGTACTGATGCAAACTTATTGTCTCTTAACCCATTAGCCTCTTCCTCAGTTCTTATTCTGTTCACCCTGGTATCATTATGGAGTTCTACAAAAACTATATATTGTAGATGTGTATATTTTATACATACATAATGTACCCTGAATTCCTTGCCTCTTTTCCTTGTCAACTGTGTCATGGTACAGTTCAGCCCTTCATTACCTTTTTCTCTGTCTCTCTCTTCTCAAACTAGCCTGGCTCCATTGTTGAAGCACTGTGTTAGACTGCATTAGATTCCTCATCTGCAAGGAAATCTTAGTTTGGAGTGCAAAAGGATTGGTTAAATAAATTAGGGAACATTTGTCTCAACAGACTATTTTGTAATCCTTGGGAAAGGTAGCTGTACACATCCGATGCCAAGGCATATTAAGGAGAAATGTGTGTTTCAGAGCAGTGTATAGAGGTCCTATAAAGAGTTTGTCAATGTAGAGAAAGTTCTGGAAACCACACTTCAAGCCGTAGCGGTATCCATACACAGAGGACTTTATTTTCTGATTTTTAAAAGAATTTTTTAAAGAGAAAAACCAAAAACATGTATATCAATATAAAAGTTAGCCTCCAGTTAAATGTCATGAGAGGGATGAGGGAAAGAATGCACTAAGAAGTGGAAAAATGACCTTGGCTAAGTCAGGAAATCCGAGGGAGGTTTCTTCTGGGCTCAGGAACAGACATTCCCCTAGCACAGTGTGTTCCGGGGCACACATTTCTCAAAGGGTGTGTGCTTGGGAAATAGCAGATCCAGTGCTGGATAGTTCCTTTAAGGGGAAAACAGGGTTTAGGTTTGAGGTGAGATGTCAGAGTATAAAAAAATCTCAACTACTAGTTGAAAGTTGAATCCACTCTCTTCATTAGAGAACCTCTGGCGGTTGTTAATTATTTTAAAAATACATTTTTACTTGCAAGTCATTTTAGACTTACACAGTTCTCCTCCAGAGTTCTCTTATAGCCTCTCATCTTACATGACTGTGGTGCCTTTGCTGAGACTGAGAAACCAGCCGTGGTAAATTACTATTATTAAACTCCAGTCTTTATTCAGATTTCATCACATTTTCCTTTAATGTCCTTTTCTTTCCATTTTAGAAACCAATCCATGATCTCATATCAAATTTACTTGTCATAATGTTTTTTAGTCTTCTCGGCTCTGTGAATTTGTTTTCCATGATCATGGTAGCTATAAGGGGGGGCTGAACGTTTGTCCTCAATTTGGGTCTGTCTGGTGTGTTCTCACGATTGAATGGAGTTTAGGTTTTGGAAAAGGTTAGACGCACTTTTGTCATACATAGAGGGCACGTGACATCCAGGTATCACCACTGTTGTTAAGTTTGGTCACATCATTAATGTATTACATCGCTAGGTTTCTCTATAGTAAGCTTAACAGAATTTTCCTTTTTCCATACACCTCAGACTTTGCAGTGTGATATTTCAATGGATGTTTCTATTTTTTTTTTTTTTTTTCTTTTTGAGACAGAGTTTTGCTGTGCAGTTTAGGCTGGGCTTGAGCTCGCTTTGTAGCACAGGCTGGTCTTGAACGCTCAACGATCTTCCTGCCTCTGCCTCCCGAGTGCTGGGATCACAGGCGTGTGCCACCACGCCCGGCTGCAGTTGATGTTTAATGCAACCCTTTTGCTAAGCCGTGGGAAGAGGGTGGAGACGGGGGGGCCAGCTAAACCGTAACTGTGCTTGTGACGATAATTGAGGTGAGAGATGACAATTACCAGGGCTGTTGGGGGCAATGGTAGACAGTGAAAATGACTGGAGGTGTGCAAGTATTTCTGGGCAACATGCGGCTTATGGTAGTTTTAAAGGAAATAAAGAGAATTAAAATCTCAAAGCAATAACAATCTGTATGCATTTGGATGGTTAAAAATCTTAAAAACCAAGTAGAAACAAGGGTTGGTGAGGCTGTGGAGCATTAGAATCCACATTATACTGCTGGTAGGGACATAAAATGGCGATCAGTCGCTTCGAAAGAGCCTGCCAGTTGCTCAAGAAGTTAAAATATTTACCATATGATGTAGAAATTTCCCTGTAGGCATATTCAACAGAAAACACATGCACGTACAAAAATGTATACTCAGAAATGTTCATAATTGCATCATTATAAACAAGTGGCAGGAACTACCCACATGCCCACTAAACAATGAAGGAAAAAACAAAATATGGTATACAGATAAAATGGAATATTAGCCATAAAAATGAAGCACTGTTGAAGTTACTGTATCAATGAACCTTGCCACACTAAAAGGAAGAAAACAGTCACACATAAAAAATCACACTATTCCATTTACATGTCCAGAATGGAGACAAATTTAGAGAAGCTACAGTAGTTGCCCCCTATCTAAGGGAGAATACAGTCCAAGACCCCAAATAAATGCTTGAAAGCGTGGATAGCCATACCCAGGATACCCCAACAATGAATATAGCTGAGACAGCCACCAAGTGACCAGTGGTAGGCAGCCAGCACGTATCTGTGTACATTGGACAAAGGGATGATTCCCGTCCTGGGAAGGAGGGAGCAGGATGATGTGAGATTCTGTCACATTATCCAGAAGGTGTAATTTTTTAAAAATTTATTTTAAAAATAAAAGAAGGAAAACATATTAACAGTCATCCATTTACAAAATAGCATAAGAACAATACAAATACAGTTACAGATAAGTGGTAGGAAATCAACAATGGTTGTTGTATTACATATTGCTATCTTCAGAGTGGTTTCTCAGGAAAACAAAGACATGCAAGATTGATCAAACAGAAGGTGTAATTTTAAAACTGTGTTACTTACTTCTGGAATTTTCTTTTTGATGCTTTAAAACTGCAGTTGCCTGCAGGTAAGTGAAACCAAAGCAAGCGAAACTGTGGCCAGAGGACCACAGCAATTTCATGCAAGTTACGGGGAGGGCACGGTGCTGAAGGATCGGGCTTTGAAAGTGAATGACTTGCGGTTGTCCTGCAGGTTGATAAAGATGTTCTGAAACCAATTATTGTGATTGCTGAATAACTACACCGAAAACGACTTCATTCCGTGTTTGAAGTAGGCAAGTTGTGTATGTGACTTGTACCTCCAAGAAATTATGACAAGAATGTGGAACACGTGGCCCGGGAGCTACATGGGTTCAAACTTCACGCATTCAGATTGCAGCGCTGGGGGGAGACTTAGGTAGGAATGGCGCGTGGCTCAGGAATGACGTTGGCCTCTACATGGGGTTGTGACACATTAGCAGTAAGGATTCAAACAGAAAGCAAGATCCTAGATTTATCTATTCCATTTTCGTAAACACAGTAACTCAACATGTTTCAAGCAGAGCACCCTCCACATTTAGTGGTAGTTTTGGGGAGCTCAAAGTGTAGCATAGAAGACAACACTGTTATTGAGACTGTTTGACTGGTCTCGTCTGCAACTGTTTTAATTTCCAATAATAAAATGCCTTCACATCCTCTAGATAATCTGCACAGTATCTAGGGATGAGAAGTTAAAATTTAAGATATTAATATCAATAAATATCTTGGGGTACAATTAGCAGCCTACGTGGATTTGGAATTATTTAATTTCTTCACTGAAGAGTTGGCTGAGAGATAAAATCCAACTAGCAAGGGGCCACCGGTTATTCTGCGTGATCCTATTCTACACCTGCCACATCCCTCCTGCCCACCCTCAACATCACTTGTTGGTAGACAGAAGTTATATACTAAGGATCATGAATGGCAGTTGAAAGGGGCAAAAAATTCAAACAATTCCACCAAGTCTTTCAATGACTGTGTGTCCCTTGTTTGGCATATGCTCAGTTTTAAAATCCAGAAAAAAGAGATACCTGACAGATTACGTATGATAGGGTTCTGCTTGCTCTTTTCAACTGTCAAAAACTTTATGATAGGGAGGGGGGTGGGAGGGGAAGAGAAGTAAGAAGGATCAAGACAAGATATGTATGTGTATCAATTCCCCTCATGAATGAATTTAATATGTATTGCAAACACACTAACAAAAAATAAAAAGCAACAAAAGAATCAGTTTTATTAAAGAATAATTAACATAGTAGAATTTATGAGCTAGTAAGTCCTTAACAGAGTTGACCCAGAGTTTCACTTGCTAGGCCTAAGGCATGATCTTACTGTTATGAAATTCCAAGTCTGTGCCTGAATACATGCTTCAAAGAATAAAGATGAAGTAACCAGTAATATACACCAAAGTTTTATTAATAAAATAGAAACATAAACACAAGACAAGATGTTCTGTTGTTGCATCTTATCTGACCATACAATGTACCAGTGATTTTTTATAACTGCCAACAACATACCACTTACTTTCAAAAACTGCAGATTGAAAGATCTAACATTTGATAAATGCAACTTTAAAAACAAGTTAAATATTAGAAATCATAGAGTTCTCGCTCTCAAACATGAGGGGATTCCTTTCATTTCTGTCAATGCATCTTCTTGTAATCATAAAAAAATCCATCAGGATTCATGTTGCACTCCAAAAGGAAAATACTGAGGGAATTCATGGATAATTTTCACTGCTTCATTGTAAAGTCCCAGATCTGAAAGAAACATTTAGGCAAACATTTAATCTGTAGAGGAAACTGGTGAAATCAATCATCTCTCAGTTATTTATTTCTCTTTTAAAGGTGAAGCCATTTTCACAGTCCAATTTCTAAAACTGAGATATGGATCATTGTATTTATTCACTGTGATCTTCCCTCCCCTCCAATTTTTTTTTTTTGAGACAGGGTCTTGCTGTGCAGTTCAGGCTGGCCTTGAGCTCACTTTGTAGCCCAGGCTACCTCAAACTTGCAACAATCCTCCTGCCTCAGCTTCCCAAGCGCTGGGATTACAGGCGTGCACCACCACACCCAGCTACTTCTCACGAATCTTAGCCTTCACTACAAGCACTTCTAAGTAGGCCAAAACATCCTCCTATTTTCATTTGGGACTGGATGGCAGGATTAAGACTCAAGACCAACATATATCAATATAGAATGAAAAAAAAATTCCTAACCACCTGTAAATACAAAAGTGCTCTATTTACCAAAAGGAATGCTGTCTTCTCTAAACTGGATATAAGAGGCACACATGATGGTTGCTTTGGCTGTTACTCTGCCAACTACTTCCACGATTCCAGATAGTTCTTCATCAAGCTAAGACATTAAAGAAAATGTCCATTTGGTTAAATCACATTTTCAGTTGATAATTAATTTGGAAAGTATACAGTGTATTCATCTTTCAAGCTGTGATGCAGTTTGCTAATTGTTTATTGTTACAAAGCAACTTTAAAATTTACCAATGAAAAAACTGAATTGTAAAGCTTAAAAAATGAGAACTTAACTACCAGTACATTATAACTCCTGTTATCTCTAGTAGTAGCTTCAGGTCCAAAGATACAGTTGAATATTTAAATTGAAGACAAATTTTCTTAAAGATATTGGGTATGTCCAGAATTTCTACAAGCAATAATTTGTTTTGAGATCCACTGAAGGGCACCCCTCACAATTTATATTTTATAGAATGTGCTCTGTATACATTAACCAAAGAGTGTCTGGATCTGTTTTCATAAAAGACCAAGAAAATGTTTTCAAGCACATTAAACATAAAATGCAGAAATAGGTGGGTATGGTGGCTCACACCTGTATTCCCAGCACTTGGGAGCTACATAGTGAACTCAAGGCAGGCCTGAACTATACAGCGAGACCGTGTCTCAAAAAAATGCAGAAATAAATGATAACTGAAAATATCTGGAAATGAAGACAGAAAATAAAGCCTGGGATAATCGTCCATGCCTGTACTTCCAGCCACTGGAGAAACTGAGGCAGCAGGATCACTTAAGCCCAGGAATCTAAGACTAGCCTGCACAACACACAGCAACAGGGACAGTCACACACACACACACACACACACACACACAAGAAATTTAAACAAGTTTTTTTCACGTGATTTTATGGTCTTTCCTAAGAAATGAGAATTGTTATCCAACCAACACTTCAGGGATGTATTAAAAAAAACCATGGAAATGTAAACATCTGTAATCCTGGCACTTAGAGCCTGAAGCGGAAGGATTATGGTGAGTCTGAGGCCAGCCTAGGCTACATAGTGAGCTCAAGCCCAGCCTCAACTGCGTAGAAAGATCCTAAAGAAAATAAGAAATATATAACCAATATCCCATCATAGAGTCCAAAGACTCATTGTAGAGCTAGAGACATTTTACAAGCTTGTTCTTTATATATCCACTTCAAAAATCTGAAATAACAACACCCTGAAGTAAGATGAAGAATTAAATTTAATATACATAGAATTAAAACTTAAACATACTGGCTCCATTAATTCAACGGTTCCATTTTTTCCTTCTCCATCCGAAAGGATAAACATTTTTCCAGTGGGATGAATCTAAGGAATAAATGTACAATTACAAATCCCCACATAAAACCTTTTAAAAATTTCACTAAAAGGATATTTGATCAAAGATGTGCAGATTGACCCTAAATCACTTGAGCATCAAACAATTGTTTTTCGAACAGTTACCAGATCTGATCATGCGACACCCAGTTAATTTTGAATTTCAGTTAAATAATGGATTTCTTTTAGTGTGGGTAGGTTCTGCGTTTTTACTTGCAAAATCTAGCAACCCTGTTAAAAACAAATTAAAGGAAGTGGGTACTATCTAAAAATAGAATCAAGATTTTGTTGTAATACACATCCCACGGATGGGATGAGTAAAAGGAGAACCTGCTGCCAAAGATCTGAGTTCCACTCCCGGAAAGCAGCTGGAAAGACTGCAGTCAGATCAGATCGCCTGGAACGCTATCTCTGCCAACCACTGTGGTCCTGAGCATTTCTGTTAAACACCCAGCACTCCAGCTCATTTTTCCTAGCTGGAAATTCAGAATTAACACTCATTTCACTTACAGAATGTGTGGATGAAATAAGCTACTAACTAAACCTTTAGAAACGTTCTTTCCCTCGGCTTTCTCAGGTTACTGATTCTGAGACCCGGAGCCTTTTCCTCCCACGTAGGATGAACGGTCTGCATTTTAATGCCAGGCTATGGGATCGGGAGAGACGACAATGGAAAATTGACTCCAGCGAGAAAACCAAGTTTGGGGACAAAGACAAGCGTAGAAATGAAAAAAGAAGCCCATTAGCCTCGATGTCATCAGTTGCGGACGGCTAAGCAAAACCCGGGCGTGAGAGTCAGATTTATAAATTACCGAACTACCGGGAAGAAGGGCTGGTATTCAGAACCGAACACATTCGAAGAGTTCGTTTCTGCGCCACAAAATGAGCCAGAACGGACGCATAAAGACTAAAAAGTGTGGAAAGTCTGCCCAAATAAAGCGACCCGGAGGGCGGTAAGGATCCGAGGCGTCAGTCGCCCGCTCTCCGTTATCCACAGCCGGCTCTCCCCGCAGTCAGTGGGTCCCTCCCACAGCTACACACTAGGGAGCACAAGCCCGCGAGCCCGCGCACCTTTTCCAGCCTCCCTACGAAGCAGACTGGCCGGTCAATGAACTGAGAGAGCATGCTAGCGTTGATGCGCGACTTGGGCAACTCCACCACGTCCACCATGATTACGCCTCTAGCCTGGCGGGAAACAGGAGGCAGAAGACGGAAAGAGAACCCCGAGAGCTCCTATGGGACAGACTTTCACGGAACCAATCAGCGAAAACTAGCGCGCCGGCTCCGCCAATCAACTAAGCGGAAATCCCGATCGACGTCACGTAGTTGCGGTCCCCGCTAAGGTAAGGTGAAGTTGCGTCCAAAAGTGGGTATCAGCTGTGAGTAACGCGCGGTTTTCCGGAAGTGGCTCCATTCATTGGCTAAAAGGGTAATGGAGGCGGGACTTGAAGGGGTGGGGCCCGAGCCTGCCAGCCAGGAACCTCCGGAAGTGGGGTGAAGGGTTGCGGTGCTGGTGCGACGACGGACTGTGGCCTGAGCCTCAGGTACCTCTTCCAGCGGGAGACCTCACAGTCTTACTGTTTCCCCTTCTTCCCTGAGGCTGAGTGCGGTGAGCGAGGCGGAAGTTGGCAGCCAGCTGCCCGTGCAGTTCAGGCTTTGACAGTTACCCCGCCTACCCGCTTCCGGGTCCTGTGGGCGGTGCGGGATGCTAGTTGAATGAAACCTGGGCTCGAGCTTGTTGAACGCGGGAGGCGGGATCGCCGGCGATCTTCACTTTGTTCAGGTCCTACCTCTGGGGAGGAGGGCCGATTTTGTCCCCTCCGCCTAGCTGATCACTAGACAGCTCAGCTTCCCCACCTGTGAGAAGAGAGGTTGGCCCACGACTAGGGAGTTGTCCGTTCTCCCCTAGTTAGCCGGAAATAGAGGGATCTGTGAGTAGGTAGCGGAGGGAGGACAGGGCTCCTGGGCAGACGCAACAGGCTTAACCAGCAGTTAGATCCGAGCAAGCGCGCTTCTTGCGGCGACTTTCTCCACCCGCACCCAAGGGATTGATTTGTAAGTCAGTCCCAGCTGGCTCCAGCTTTTGGTCATAGCATTAAGGGAGGCTTATCCCCGAAACCCCGCAGTCTTTCCACCACTGCTCACTCCCCCACCTCCCCAGAAGCGGCGAGGGCGAAGTCTGAAATACAATCCATGCTAAGAAGATCCCGGGGGACTGGCGGATGTGTCAGTGGCTCCCAAGGCGATGCAAAACTAATGGCTATTGATTTTCAGGGTATCACTTGCGGGGATTGGATGGACCTGCCTTGTCTAGGAGATTTCAGAATAAGCGCACATAAAAACATCTTCAAACGGTGCTATAGCAGTTGGAAACAATTTAATATATTTGTCTTAATTCCGTTGTCAATAAAATAAGTTTAAAGGATTTCATTAAACAGGGTACATTTAAAGGAAAGCGGTGATTGTTAAAGGGTGCTAGTCAGTAAAGTCTTTTATATTACTGGTTTGGAAAGGATGCAGTTGTGCACTATAGAGGATCGAGTACGCATGATCTTTAATATAAAAGTAATTTTTTTATAAGGGAGTAGTCTTTAAAGAAACATGCTAATATCATGGTTGTATTACTATTAAAGGAGTACTTTCAAGCAGACTTTTTTCTTTAAATAAAAGCGAGAAGATAATTTTAAAACAACCCTCTTGCATTTTTTGAATCTATTAAAATTTATGATGAAGTGGATAGTGACCAAGGAAGGGTATATGGACCTGATATGTATGATTTTGGGAGGATTTAATGGGTTCCCGTGAGTCTCTTATTTAGCTTAAGAAATGGAATCTCACCAATTACTTGCATGCCCCAGTTGAGTGCTCCCTACTACAGTCTGTCTTATATAAATGAAATCGTACATATCTTCTGACGTGTTTCTTTTGCTTGTTTTTGAGGTTAACATGGGCTGAATGATTATGGAGTTTATGTTTTTCCTCTCTAGTATTTCACTATTATTGACTAACATTTGATTGCAGTTTTTTTCTGCTGCATGCAGAGCTTCTGTGAATATTCTTGTTTTTATTACTTGGTGTGTTTGTGCAAATGCATATCACAGAGTGCAAATCTTTGGCTTTGTTAGTAAAAGCAAATGATTTCCTCAAATGCTGGGATCAATTTATCCTTTTATAAAGCATATAGCACAGTTTTTAGTTGCGACACCTTCTTGGGTGCCCTTTGAAGGTTTTCCCCATGAGCTCATGAAAAGGTTTCTTGTGATCTGACTTTATATTCCTTGATTACTAATAAAATTGAACATGCTTTCAAATATTTATTGGCCATTTATCTTTTTTCCTTGCTGATTTTTATTGTCTTTACTTATTTTTGAGAGGTTTGAATTTTAGCGCGGGCAGTAATGCAGCAAATACTTTTCTACAGTTTTAGGCCGATGTTTCCACACAGCCTTCCCCTTTTTGCATCATGAGTTGATTTGTTGCTTCTCTGCTTCTTTAGCTTTGTCTGATAAACCTTACTTGGGGCCCTTGTCTGTGTTGGCTGGACATCTTTACCTTTTCTGTGCCTTTATGCTGTAAGTGCATCTCTTGTATAAATAGTGCGCAGAGCTAGAGGTTGGAGGTTGAGTTCCCTCACCAGCTTTTGCGCATTTGCATTGATTGTGATTACTGGTCTATCTGGATTCATTTTCTGTTTGTAGAGCTGTTTTGTCCTTTACTGTTTGCTCCTTTGCTTTTTTTTTTCTTTTTGAAACAGTGTCTCACTATGCAGTTCAGGTTGGCCTTGAACTCACTTTGTAGCCCAGGCTGGTCTCGAATTTGCAACAATCCTCCTGCCTCAGCCTCCTGAGTACTAGGATTACAGGTGTGCACCACCACGTCTGATTCCTTTTTTTTTGCACTGACTTTTTTTTTCAATAATTCCATTTTACCTCTCTGTATTAGTTTGAGGGTTAAAAATTCTGTTTTTGTCGTTTTCTGGAGTCCACTCTAAAACTCATAGCGTGCTGCCATGGTCTGAATATTTGTGTCCTTTCCATTCCCAGTTCATGTGCTGAAACCCTGATCTCCAAGGTGGTGGTGTTAGGAGGTAATGTCTTTGGGAAGCAATTACATCATGAGTGCGGAGACCTCAGTTATGGGAATAGTTCCTTCTAAACGAGTCCACAGAGAGGGCCCTTGCCCTTTCTGCCATGTGAGGTCACCAAGAAAAGATGGTGGTGCGTGAACCTGAAGGTGACCAGCTACTTAGTCTTCAGAATCCTTATTTCCGGCCTGAAGAACTGTGCGAAATACATTTCTGTTTTTTATAAGCTACTGAATTTAAGGTATTTTGCTACAGTAGCATGAACAGACAAAAACACATGCACATGAAATTTAAAGTCTAGAGTTACTTTCCTCCAGGTCTGGACCAAAGCCTGTGCGGGCATCTAGAGATTTAGTTCTGTCCTGATTTCTCGAAACCCCACAAATTAAATATTATAATTTGCTTTGTGCAGTTAATATTTGCTTGGAATTATTTATCATTTTAAAAAAACTTACATTTGTTTTTATATCTCAAACTTTCTTCTGGGTTGTTTTCCTTCTTTTGAGGGTATCTGCTTTAGAAAGCCTTGGTGAAAATCTTTGTTAGTAAACTGTCAGTTTGTTTTTCTGAATATGTTCATTTCATTAAAAAGATGGTATTAGAGCCAGGCATGGGGGTGTACTCCTGTAATCCCAGCATTTAGGAGGCTGAGGCAAGAGGACTGTTGTGAGTTTGAGGCCAGCTTGGGCCACCAAATGAGTTCAAGACCAGCCTGAACTGCATGGTGAGACCCTCTCTCAAAAAGACAAAAAGACAAAAAAAAAAAAGCATAAAAAGATAGTATTGCTATCTTGTGACTTAGAATTCAAAATGGATAGTTAAACTTCTCTCAAAACTACTGTAATGATAATATTACTCTTGTCTGCATTCTTTTAAATTCTGATTCCATTATAAGTTCTATGTCTCTATCTACTTGATCCTCAGGTTGTGTTTGTGTTTTTGTTCAGGTTTGTTGTCTAATTAGATTCTAATGTATCCCAACATGTCTCTATTTGGTGATAACTATGTTGTGTTTTATTTGTTTTTTTGTTTTTGGTACCGGGAATCAAACTCAGGACCTTGCACTTGTCAGGCATATGTTGTGTTTTGTGAATCTGAAAGTTCTAGTCTTTATCAATACAGTACTGAAACGTATCCAATCATTACCCCTTTGGATATGCTCTGCCCCATTCTAACTCCTTCTGGAACTCTGACTAGATGCAAGAAGGACCTTGCTTGTTCTTGACTTCTGTTTATGGTTCCAGTGGTTTTAATTCCATGTGCTGAACTCTGGATACTTTTTCATATCTTCCAGTTTACTTATTCTTTGTACAAATGTCCTGTCTGCTCTTTCTATTTTTTTTTAAATTTTATTTTAAAGACAAAAGAATGGAGACATATGAACCAGAATAAGCCATAAACAATACAGAAAATACAAAATTATACAGAATACAGTAGGGAATTACCGCTGGATGTTGTATTACATGTTATCTTCACATTAGTTAACACAAAAACATTAAAGGAAATACCAAATTATAGAGAAGATAGTAGGGAATTTGCACTGGATGCTGTATAATATAAAGTTATCTTCACTTCTGTTAATACAAAAACGATTGAGGAAATACAGAATTATAGAGAACATAGAAGGGAATTAGCCCTGGATGCTGTCCTACATAATGTTACCT
>PVLD010010650.1:0-69684 GCA_004027595.1 Dinomys branickii | reverse complement strand
TAAAACACGTCTTAGATAATTTTCTCTTTTTCCCTATTTCTTCTTCAGGAATCTCATATTTTCTATTACATCTTTCACCACATTCATTTTATTGTTAGATCTCTTTCTGTTCATCATATCCGTTTCCTTTGTATTACTTATAATACTTTCTCTTTTCATATTGTTTTCTGCTACCCATAGCAGAAACTTTCCTCAAATATCTGCTGACCTCTTGTCCATTAACATATGAGAACAAAGCACTAAAATCTTCTGGATACCTGAGTTTTGTGACTATACCACTGAACGTTATTCTAATGACAGAAGTACAGCGGAGTTTTTGATCTCAGCCATCCACATTGCTGGACGCCTTTTCTTTGTTTGTTTGCTTTGCTGTTGTTTCGTTTTTCATTGTTGTTGGTTTTGTGCTTTTCTGGAACAGCCAGTCTACCAGAAAAGAACATGAAAATCCCCTCTTCCAAAACAGAGGTAGAAATACTGGGAGCATGTAAGTCTCTAGTAGTTCAGGAGCAGGGTTGCAAAGTAACGGTAACATGACACTCATAAGCATAAATAATTTCTTAAGAGAGTGTCTCCTGAAAACAGAACTCTCATACTCTGTCAGTGTAAAGGAGAGAGAGCCATCTGATTATACAAGACGGAGGTAGGAGCCTGGGTTCTGTAGTGCCAATGTTTACTTCCAGTGTTTCTTCTGTTTTTAGCCTTCTTTTCCCACGATTCATGCTGATTTAACTTCTAAACACTTTTAGATTGTGTTGCATATTTAAACATCCCTCAGAATATGATGTTTTGTAGTGGAGCTTCTGTTTTTCCTCTTCATCTTCTCTACCACATTAATTTCATCCATTATCTATGTTATGTTCTAGTACATGGATAGTTGTGTCCTCTATTTAATCAAAATATAATTTTTCTGGTCACTTCTGAAATGTAAAGAAATTTTTCATTCACAGGTATAACTTTCAGGTGTGAATGATTCTAGACACTAACACATGAAATGCAATTCATGAAATGAACATCTCCAATGATAGATCAGCTTGAATGAGAGTTATGCGGATGGGGAGTCAAATAAGTTTTTATACTTAACTATGGCATGATCCTTGACTCATTTATTTTTCCCTGAGAGCATAGAAATTATTCATTCAACACAAGAAAAAATCCAAAAAGGAAAATAATTTTAATATATATTTGGAAAAGTAAAGTAAATTTAGAGCTTTTTCCTTCAAAGAGATTTATATCTTTCATTCTTAGCAAATGGAGACAGTAAGCAGAGACAGGAAGCAAGATATTGTTGGTATTTCTTGAAGGAGCAACTGTTCTCTTGCAATTCAGATGAAATTACTGGTTTTTAAATTTATTCAGGTAAAAAAATCTCTGATATAATAATGTTCTTTGAGAAATGGTATATAACATTAAATTAATAAATTTAATTTTATGGCATGATATATTTTATACCAAAGAGTTGTCTTTTACTTATTATGAGTTTTAAGCAAGAGTATTAATTTTTCTAAAATTTTTGTGGGATTAGTGAGATGATCATATGACATGCTTTGTTAGCCTGATTAATTATACTGATGAATTTTTAAAAGTTAAAATAGATTCTCAGTTATGTAAAGAACTCTCCACCTTGGTCAAGAGATAGTCCTTTTTATTATGTGTATTGCCTGTGTTTTTCTGTTTTTGCATTTGCTTTTCCTCTACATCTATGTGAGTGAATATGATTAGTGCCCAGTTGTCCCTTTGTGAACAAGCTGTCTTTTTGGTATTAATTTAATAAGAGCAATTACCTGTGTCTTTTTCTTGTTTCCTATAATTTGTATAAACAAAAGTTAAGTTTCTTCAATGATTGATATTTATTACTAGTGAAATTATTTGAACGTAATGCAAATCTGTGAAAATATTGTTGAACATTGATATCTTCAATGTTACTTAATTTTCTCTTTCCTTGTGAATCAGTTTTGAAACTTATTTTCTAAATAATACATGTTTTTTCATCTGCAATTCTGTATTCATTGACATAAATTTAATTTTAAATCCTCTTTTTTTAATTTAGAGTATCTCTTCTTTTTGTCTTACTATTTCATTCTTAACATTGTTAGTTGGAGATTTATCTCTATTAGTAGCCTCTGAAAATCAATTTCTCAAAGCATTATTCTTTGGATTAATTATTTCATATGTATTTTATTAATGTATCTTTTCATTTGGAATTTTTATAGTGTATCTTTATTAGTCCATTCAATATATTTTGCATTGCTTTATTATATGTGTGCACTGTGCAAAAGGAACACCCTCACTGGGCATGCTTACTCATCTCTGTAACCCCAACCCTCGGGAAGCTGAGAGAAGAGGACTGCTGGGAGTTCACGGCCAGGCTGGACTACATAATGAGTTCAAAGGAGATACAAGGGCGAGACAGCCCAGCCTGGCAGTTCTTCTGATAAGCTAGCAGGGCAAGATCATTGGTTACAAGGGTAGATTAATGATCGTCAGTTCATGAACCTTGGCACAATGGTGTGGTCGGGCATTCTATGTGCCTGGTTACGCTCTCACGGTTACAGGAGTCAGGAAAGTAATTACAGAGCCATGAAGGAGTTACAGAGCTAGACAATTTCAAAAGAACAGAGTTTTCAAAAGAACGATTTCCCTCAAACAATTTTTCCCTTCCAATAAAGGCATGAAAAATTGTCCAAACAATATTAATACAAACTTTTCTTTCCAAAGAACTAAGAGAAAGTAGAAGTGTAATTATTCTAACTATATATATATAGATAGATAGATAGATAGATAGATCTTTCTTTTTCACTTTCTTCCTTTCCTTATTTCCCCATCACAGTTTCCTTCTCCTTAGAACAGTGTCTTCCCAATTCACAATATCTGGTCTACATTTTGCGTCCTATTTGCTTGTTCAGCTTCTCACACCAGTGAGATTATACGATGTCCACACCTGTGGGTCTGCTTTATTCCACTTAAGAATATGGTCTCCCATTGCATCCATTTACCTATAGGAGTCTGAAGTTTATTCTCTTTATAGTGGAGTAGTGCTCCTTTGTATAAAAATACCGCATCCTTTTATCTATTCCTCAGTTGAGGGGCATTTGGGTTACTTCCAAGATTTAGCTATTATAAATTGTGTTGCTATATATATGGGGGCACATTACCAGAAGAAAAATAGCTGAATCAAATGTGACCTCTAATCCTAGTTTTTTGAGGAATTTCCACAATGATTTCCACAATGTCTGCACCAGCCTAAATTCCCACTAACAGTGAAAAAGTGTTCCTTTTTCCCCACGGCCCCACCAGCATTTGTGATTGGTTGATTTCTTCACGATAGCCATTCTTTCTGAAGGGAGATGGAATCTCAGTGTTGTTTTGATTTGCATCCCTCAAATTGTTAAACATTTTTTCATGTATTTATTTTACATTTGTATTTCTTCATCTGAGAAATGTGTATTTCTCGCAGATAAATTTTTGAATCAGGTCTTTGAATTTGGGGGGACCTGATTTTTTATCTAAGGCATTCTTTATATGCATTAGATATAACTCCTTTATCTTGATGTTGTATTTTCACTCCTGGTGATTTCTATTGTGAAAAGGCTTCTTGGTAAGGAGAGATCCCATTTGTTGATTCTTCATATTTCCCATGTAGTCTGTGTTGTGTTCATGAAGTCTCTGCTTACACCTACATTTTCAAGATTTCTACTTATTTTCTCTTCTAGTAGATTTAGTGTTTCTGTTTTAATATTAAGATCCTTGATCCATTTAGACTTCAGTTTTGCATGCGGTGATATACATAGGTCTAGTTTTAGTCTTTGGCGTGTGGAAAGCCAGTTTTTCCAACACCATTTGTTAAAAAGGCTATCTTTCTTCCAGTGAGAATGTTTAGTTTCTTTCTCAAAGATAAGATGGCTGAGTATGTTTGGAGTTGCAGAATGAAAACAGTCTTATGAGTGAAATTGACAGCAATGAACTTTCATATCAGGAAAACAGAATGAGCTCAAATAAAAACCTAATGTTGAACCTTAAACTTCTAGAAAAAGAACAGCCAATCAAACCCAAAATTTGTATGAGGGAGGAAATTATAGACAGTACTAATTAGTGGAACTCAAACTAAGAAAACAGTACAATGAATCAATGAATTAAAACGTTGGTTCTTAGAAAATATAAATACAATCAATAAACCATTAGCCAAGCTCATCAAAAAGAGGAAAGAAACAACACAAATTTAAGCAATAAGGAATGAAAACTACTGGTCATAAGAATATCCAGGAACATATCCTATAATTTTGAAAGATAAACTTGGAAATAGAAGAAAAACAAATTAAGAAGAAAAGAAAGAGAAAAAAGAAGTTTTGACCATTATAGTTTTATATCCAAAAAGAAGAGGAGAAGTGAAGGAACAGAAAAAAGAGGAAAAGAAAAAGAAAAAGGAAAAGATATTTTGAGGAGTTATATGGAAATTGCATCCAGTTAATAAAGTAACAGAAACTCAAGAGTAAAATACTGAAAAAATAACCCTTGATAAAGGAAAATCTGATGAGTAAAGTTAAGGCACTATAAAGACACAAGCTATAATGAACACAGTGGTACACATGTGTTGTATATACACATATCCTCCATATAACCACTGTGAAGATCAGTATGAAGATTCCTCAAAAAACCTAAAAATGGAAACTCCACTTGACCCAGCCATTCCCCCTTTACATATCTTACTAAAGAAATGAAAGACATTGTACTGCAGTGAGCCATGGATACCCATAGCACCACAATTTGTAGTAGCTAAGTCTTGAAAACACCCTAAATGTCCCATCAACACATGATAGATAAAGAAATGTGGAATTCATGCACAAAACAGTAGTACTCTGCTACAAACATTTCAGACATTTGTACGTAAAGGGATGCATCTTAATACCATAACGTTAAGTGAAATAAATCAGATGCAAAGTTTTGATACTGCATGGTTTCTCTTATATACAAAACTCAAAATAAAATAAAGAATAAATGGCAGATAGTAGGAAATAGGAATTTTTAACTAGGAAGGGGAGCAAGAGATAGAGGAAACAGGAAGAGGGGAAGCGGAAAGGTATAAAAAAGACGTGTAGAAACATGGGAATAGGGAAGTATTTCACAAATGAGAAGAGCAACAAGAGTCGG
Source organism: Dinomys branickii (assembly GCA_004027595.1). NCBI lineage: Eukaryota > Metazoa > Chordata > Mammalia > Rodentia > Dinomyidae > Dinomys > Dinomys branickii. Next base: position 64,539 of record PVLD010010650.1, on the reverse strand, counting down.
ATGGAGCAAAGAGGATGGGAGGGGAAAGGGACAAAATGAATTAAAATATGTTAGGTACATGTACAACCCCTCACAATGGATGTAATTATTATGTCATGCAAGCATATACTAATACAGATATTAATGATTTAAAAAGAAAATGGGAAAGAATACGTTGGAATAACAATGTTTATGTATAAGAAAAAAGGGAAGATTGAGGGAAGATTTGACAGTGTGTGAGAGGGAAGAAAATAAAAGATGGGAGCAAATTTAAATAAAAAGTGAGAGAGGACAGAGGAGACTGAGTCCAGTTAATGAATGAACAAAAACGCCAGTTTCCAAACCCTGGGAAGCAACATTTCTTGTGAGAGAAGATAAAGTGTCCTGGTCGGACACTATGGAAGTAAAAGCAATAACTAACGCAAGCATTTACAAATACACACACATTCCTCTGCAACTTACAAAATGAAACACCATTTAAAAGAAATAAAACAAGAAAAGCCAGGTCCAACATTCCTCCTTCTGAGTGTATTTGCACTGGAATTTAAATTAGTTCAGAGTTTACTTCATTCCAAATGGAGAAAGCCGAATAGAACTTGGAGGTATTTGCTCAAATGCTCACTAAGGATATTGTCCTATAATTTCTTTTCTTGTGAAGTTCTAGTTTGACTTTGCCAACAGGGTAATGTTGGCCTGATCAAATGAATTTGGAAGTATTTGCTCTTCTGCGTTGTGGGTGATTTTGTAAAGAATTTGTTTGGTCCTTGTTACAAGTTTGGTAAAATTCAGAAGTAATGCTATCATGTTCTGGGCTTTTCTAGGATAGGCGATTTCTTCCCATTGATTGTTATCATTGATCTCCTCAAATTTTCTGTTTCTCCATAACTCAGTCTTAATAGGTTGTGTATGTGTGGAAATTTCACTATTTTTATAGGTTATCCAAGTTTTTGGAATGTAATTGTTCGTGGCTCTCTTTTATGATTCCTAGAATTCATGTGGCATCAGATGTAATGTTTTCTTTTTCGTTTATAGCTATACTTGAGTCTTCTCTCTTTTTCTTAGCTGAAATAATAGTTTCTCAATTTTGTTTATTTTTGCAAAAATCAACACTTAGTTTTGATACTTCACTGATTTTTGTTTTGATCCTTATCTCTCTCCTTTTACTAATCTGATCTGACTTTTTTTTCTTTTTGTAGATCCTTAAGTAAAATATTGGGTTATTTATTTGAAATCCTTTTTATGTAGGTGTTTATTGCTTGAAACATTCTTTTTAGAAAGGATTTATTTTTGCAACTTGTATTTTCATAAGAGTAATAGACCCATAATTTTGCTCTTTTTTTCTTATGGTATCCTTTTTTTGTTGTTGTTGAGATAGAGAGGATCAAACGCAGGACCTTGCACTTGCCAGGCAGGCGCTTATTCCACTGAGCTACATCCCCAACCCCTTCTTACGGTATTCTTATGATAATTTGGTATCAGTGTTATGCTAGTCCTTTGAAATTGTGTCTAAAACTTTCCTAGTTTCTCTGCTCAGGAAAGTTTTATGTAAGATTGCACTTATATCATGTTTAGGAAAATTCACCAGGTAAGATAAAGGCTGGAATTTTAATGACTTTAAGAGTCTCATGCTCTGCTGACTGAGCTAGCCGGGCGCCATTAATGTCTTTAATATAAAATGGTAAGATTCACTTTTACTTACTCTTCCTCAGGTTTGGGATACATATTCTGTTAGCTGAGTACACATTCTACATAGAGTTTCACTTTTGTCAGCCAGAGCTAGCTTTTTATTCCCTCGTTTTCAATTCTGTACCATCTTATTGATTCTCTTTTCTCAGAGCTAGCGATACTAATTTATCCCCCCCCTCCTCCTCTTTCTCTATCTCTCTCTCCCTCTCTCTGTCTCTTTCTGTCTTTCTCCATTTCTCTTCTTCCCTGACACTTTCATCCTTCCTAGAAGCAAGCAAGGTTTTCATAATTTTCAAAGACCAGCCTTAATTATTTGTTAATATTTTGCCTATATATAAGTCCTCTCATAATTTTTATTTTATCAATATTTTCTTCCTTCTACTTTTCATGAATGCAATTTTCTCTTTCTTACTTGTTATAGTGAATTTCTTCATATAATGAGATTTATAACTTTTCTTTCAATATATACATTTTAAAATACCTATTTTTCTGTAAACAGTTTTTACGCAGTAACATATTTTATTGCATGATATGCCCCTTAGTAGTTTAAATATTTTCTAACTTCCATTATTATTCTTTCATTAACTTATTGCTTTTTTAGAATTTTATTTTCTAGTTCCCAAACAATAACCAAGTATACAAATATTTCAGGTGCACATGAGCCGTTTTCCAACTCTGAGCACGTGCTTTTTCCACAGTTCCTTCTTTTCTTTTGCCTTCTGTCTTTGCTGAGATAGTGATCTATAGTGCAAGTATCTTAATTACAATATGTGTGTTTATGTTCTCTCTGACCTTGGTCAGTTTGTTTTGTCTGTTTGTACTATCAGTTATTAAGCGTTCTCTTAAGTTTTCTCACTGTAATTTTAGATTAGTCATTCCTCATGAAATTCTGTTAATACATGTTTTATATATTTTAAATCTCTAAACCACATACAAATGTAACAAACTTACATCTTTCTGTTATACTGCCCCAGGGCCATTATACACTAATGTTAGTTGTGTTTTGCTGTGTCTTTTTATTGAGACCCTGCTTGCTCTACTCAGAAACCATCTCTGCATCGTGTGTCTTTACTCAATGTCCTTTTAGCCTTCCTGTATTATTGTATTTAAAGTACATTTGTCAAGAAATTAGCATATTTGTTTTTTTAAAAATTGAAATCTTAAAGTTGTTCTATGGTAATTGAAACAATTTGTCTACTTGTATCAAATATATTTGACATTATATGTAGCACTATTTTTGTATCTGTCTCACATTTTATGTTCTCATCTTATGAATTAACTGTTTTTATCATTGATCCATTTTCTTTTAACTAGCTTGTATGATATTTATTTTCCAGAATTATTTCAATGATTACAGTTTGCACCCTGACAGTGCAGTCAGAAATGGACTTTTCCTCTTACCTGAAGATGTTGTGACCTTATAAGTACATTCTCTTGATTTATTCCCCTCCTTGTCTTTGTTATGATGTTGCATATTTTACCTCCACCTGTATTTTATGTCCCAAATATATTTACATGACTGTTTTGTTTAATCGATGCCTATCTGAATAAGCAGTCTTCCACAGCTTGCATTTACTCAAACATTTCTTAATTCCCAAATTTGAACAATCCCATTTCTATGTGAGATATTTAGTAAGGTTTTCTTTTAAGGTTCTTTTTTTTTTTAAGTATGGCTCTTCCGGCAATAACTTCTTTAGTTTTTATTTGAATGGAAATATATTTATGCCATCTGTATTTTTAAAGGGTTATTTGCAATGCAATTCTGCTTGTGTACTTTCTTTTGCATCTGTAAACATATCGTTCCACCTTATCACCATGCCCATGTTGCTCTTCAAAGCCAGCTCTCGGCCCCATGCCTGTGTACATCTTACCTCCTGGATTCTGTCCTTTGTCTTCTGTCCCCGAGCTTCATGGCAGTGTACTTAGTTGGGAATTTCTTTATATTTAATGTGTTTGCAATTCATGTTACTTATTCGTGTACTCTGAGAGTTTTCGTAAATAATGGGAATTCTAAATCATTATCTCTTCACACATTGCTCCTGCTTTATCTCTCCTGCCTTCTAGCGCACCCACCACGGGGATTTCAGCGGTCTTCACTGCGCTGCGCGTGTCCGCTGATCTGTCTTCTGCCCCTTGTGCTCACATTTTTCTCCTTCAGCCCAGATGACGTTATTCATCTGTAATTTCACTTACTTAACCACCTATTTACTTTTGTCCAGTTTATAGGTAGCGCCCTCCCTTAGGTTAGTTTTCCTTATTGCTTCTTTTACCTCAGTTATTTTCATTTGTTTCTTTGCCATTAGACGTTTAGTTTTCTGAATAAATTCTTATTTTTTTCTACGTTCTTGGATATATTAATCACAAATATAAATCTGGTCTCAAAACAATACCTAGATCATCGAAACTTTCTTACTATTGTTAAAAATATATATATATATATATATAATATCTGTATATATGTTTATATATATATATAAATTATATCTCTGTGTGTGTGTGTGTGTGTGTGTGTGTGTGTGTGTGTGTATGGTTTTTTGGTAGCGCATTGAACTGATGGCCTTTAAACTGGGCTACATCTTCAGCACTTTCTCTTTTATTCTGAGACAGGATCTCACTAAATCACTAATCACTAAATTACCCAGGTCAGGCTTCCATTTTTAATTCTCCTGCCTCAACCCTCAAAATGCTGGGATCATAGGTATGTGCTATTAGAACTGGCTTTCATTTTTCACACTGGGAGTTGAGGTCTGACTTACATTTTGATTTTTTATTGAATACTAGGTATTGCGCATGAAGCATTTAGAACCGTGGACTATATTCTCTCCTTTCAGGTAAAAATAATCCTTTTGCTTCTCAGGGAACCTAGAAGACAGCAGTTCATTTTATTTAACCAGGGAGGGAGTTGATCTGAGATCAGGGGCACTCATGGTGGTGTAGACAATTGGGAGAAAATTGATTTGAAAATGTAGCGTGATTCGCCAAAGCGTGTTTGGCCCACGCTCCTCTCTTTAGCGCTCTGGGATATAAAGTGAGAGTCGTCAGTGTCTTCTAAAGGCCCCCTTTAGCCTGGCCCCAAACTCCTATTTTGCCTCTTCTCCTCCACGAGATTCAAAGTAACTGTATTGATTTTACAGCATCCTTTCTGGGCCTTGGCGCTGCTCCCCAAGCACCTCAGGAATTCAGTACATTCTACGAGGGCTCATTTCTTAGCCCCTTGCTTCTCTGCTGGATGTCGGCCCCTCAAATCCTGCCTGCCTTGGGACTTTTCACACTCCACACTGTCAGGCTGTCAAAACTCTTCTGATTATTTTGATTATTCAGCTACCCTTTGCCAGAATTTTCAGCCTCTCACTCCATAGTAAAACTTTTGAAATTCCATTACGGGGTAAACTATGGCAGAAATTTGGAATCCCGTCTATGGGTTTTACTTTTTAGGATCTTGGCATGTTGAAGTTGATTATCTTAATGGCTCCAGATGACTTCAGATAGATTTCAGCATGTATTATACCAGATTCTTCCATTACTCTTAGTGTCAGGTTTCATCTGCTGTATGCTGTTCAGTCATAACCTTCTATTTTCTTAAGAAAGTGTCACCATTTTTTGTGCCTCTTTAATTGGTCCTTAGTCAGTGACCTGACCTAACTATGGTTGCCTGTCCTATTTTTGCTGATATATTTCTTGCTGACATAGAAATGACTGTGCACTAGTTCCAATATAAAATATAAATGATACCATCCTGTATTTATTTTACAGATGTATTGAAATTCTGAGTTACTATTTTTACATGGTAAATGAAGGGATTAAAGAAAATCACCGAATAGCTCACTTGGTATTGATCTGACACCAGCCTTTCTTAGCAAAATAAATTTGCAAATATTCATAATTGCCAAAATATTTATACAATTGAAAGATACATAACTATTTTAATTGTGTTAATGAATATTAATTCACTACTTTCCTACTAGCATTTATTAGTGAACAAAAAATGACAGATGCCTTCATCTGTTCAAAGTACAAACAAAAAACTTTAAACTGAGAAAGGTATGTAAGTTATCTCCTTATAGAAACTGACTTTTCAATATCATTAATGAATAATATCTGGTCAATTCTTACATCCCAGAGTAGAAATAATGTGAGAAAGAAATAAGTAAAATTTTCACTAAGCTATAGCAACCATCATATTCTATTCTTTATTCATGTACTTTTTTCTATTTATTTGTTTGTTTAGAAATGACATCTGGATAGATTTAGAATTATACACCTGATTGTTAGCAAATCTGAGACTCAAAGCTATATGAATTTATCAACATGCTAATTAATTTCAGAAATAACATAATTTCTGGCCAAAGTATGGCCCTACCCTCTGGTAGCCCTCAGTGTAGTGTAGCATCAAAGAACAATTTAACAAAAACAATGAGACTCCTCTACTAGATTTTCTAGACTATCAATTTTGACAGCATTTGTCACTTAAGAGATTTAAAACTCTACAGAACTAAATCTTGTTAAGAAGAAAGGGAAATGAATTAATTTCAAACGTCTGCAAAATATCTAAACAATAATGAAACCAATTAGTATTATACCCATTACATAGAAAGGAGGCACAAACACAGTGAAAAAAAATACCTACCAAGTTCTCTAGAGTTGGTGAGATGTATTATTATATTGCCAAACTGACTGTAAAGCTAAGTGCTGCTTTGGAAGACACTGCACTCCATGCTCTGAGCCATGAGAAGAGGAAGGGAACATTTGCACGATTTTGGCCATTTTTGGTATCTCAGTATCCAAATCTTATTAATAGCAATAAGGTGAATTATTTGGACAACAAATGGGCAATAATAACAATGTTAAGATGAGATAACAATTATTGAAATTGTGTATCATCTAGATTTTTTTTTAACCAGCAAAATACCTTAATAAAATTCACTTTACAGGAGAAAAAATAGGCTAAGGGTCTACAATGCTGCAATACAGTTCCATTTTCTTGATGATGAGATTTGCCTTAGATTTCAGAAAGAGCTCACAATGTTGATTGCCTTCTAGAGTTAGATGTTTCTTAGGCATCTGGACTCCACAGAATGTTGTGGACAAGTCCTGAGACAAATGCTAAAGACAGAGTACATACTATAACTGCACAGATATGTTATTTATGTATTGGAAGATTTTATTTCTTGAAAATAAATAATGGGATTTTACTTTGTTTGTCTTCACACACTTCAGCAATACTGCAGTAAAACCAGAAATATGGCCATTCATTTTTGACTAAAAGAAGTAAAAAACTGAGCCTTTTATTAAAAAAAGAAATACATCTATAAGTGTATAAATCACAAGCAAGAAACAGTAAAACCTCTTTGCTCACATCTTAGCCACTAAAAAATGCATGGATTACAACTGACTGCTTCTTGGAAAGACTGTCTCAAATCCAAATTGTAGCATAACTCACAGCCCAAATAACCATGAAAAAGCTGTCAGATATGGCTCGCAGTCCCAAACATCCCATCATCTGCATTAATATTGAATGAAATGAAAGAAAGGGAAAGACCCTCTGCAATTTAGGTTTCTCATGTTTTTGTTGTCTTCATGTATTTCAGGATAAAAGGGCTGGAAATGGGCAAAAAAAAAAAAAGAAAAAATTTGGGAATTCAAAAGGGTCTGTAGCTGAAATTGTGATAGTTTAGAATAAGCCCTAGTTTGGACTAGCCAACATAAAATCTGTTGTTGCCCAGTAGTCATTTTCTTTTAGGCTACAAGCCCATTTTTGCTGTAGCTATGAGAAACCTGCTAAAAGTTACATACTGCAGATGAGAAAAACAAAAAAAATTTCATGATCATTAGAGAGCATTGATTATAGCATAGCTAGGAGTTTCACTTCCTTTCCTTATAGTTTGATCAAAAGTAATACATTCTGGAAGATTCAGGCCCCACTAGGTTACATGCCTTTCTCAATCTTTTCCTTAAAAATTCCCCTACTTTAAAAATCAGTCATAGGTATCTCATGAACTTTGAAAACCCTCACAAAGATGACTTTCCTTGTGTATCTTTAATTGTATGTCAGGGGAACCTATGAATGAAATAATGAATTTTACAAAGGGGTTAAGATACAGATTTATTTTTTTAAAAAAATCTGTAGCTCTTGAGTCAACTGTGAGGCAGAAAGAAGTGTGTGTGTGTGTGTGTGTTGTGTGTGCAGTTGTGTGTTTGTGTGCATGTCTACATGCGTGAGTACACATGCATGCACATTTTTGAGCAGCAAATAATCTCCAGTCACCATCCTTCTACCACCAATGTGGTAGCTACTCAGAAAATTATTTTATTCATTTTTGCTACTGAGAATAACTCTCTCCTTAACACTTGTCTTTGATAATCAAAGAAACACAAGGAAACCTGGGATGCACTCACTGCAGGCCTGTGAGCATTTGGAACCTGTTCCACACAATGCCCTCAAATGATAAGTATGTAAGAGTGACTGTGCTAAGCCATGGGAAGTGACACACATGTAAATATCTTTTAGTGCTAGGCTTACACTGAGCAGCATAGCAGAGGAGCTTATAGTGGTTTTTTCAGACTATAAATATAGCCTGCCTATTGTTTGCAGTAGAATTAGGTAGTTCTTTTCTCCTATTGATAATGAAATGTAAGCACCATCCATAACTATTTTCAGAAGGATAGCAAAGGAAAATATAAGGTCTACAATTTAAAATAGGATTATGTAGTTTAGATGTGTTTACAAATCCAAGTTTGCAAAATTTGTCACAACATTGGAGAAAAATCTGCTTACAATTTTCCATCACAGGAAACGTCAATAACAACCCTGTCCAAAACACTACAACAAGCCACCAAGGGAGACTGAATTTAGTTTCTGAAGAATATCATAGTTAATCTTTTCACAGAGTTTGTCATTTTAAGCCAGCAGGAAGAGAGCTATTCTGACAAAGCGAATAACGAGTCTGTACTTTAATAATAAGTCTGTATTGTTGAAAAGAAACAAAAAAATACACTTCAGGGTACAGTTAGGTTAATAGTGTAGTGTTTTTCAAGAAATTGGCCAACAGAAATTTGTGCATTTACCAAGGAAGTTTTGGAGTACACAAAAAAAATTATCAGTTACTGTTATGAGTCAACTATATAACACAAAAACTACTAGTTTTCAGCACCCATACTTAGAATGGCAGTGGAATATATGTAACAGTGAAAGAAAACACTTGATTTGCCAGAAACTTCTTAGGTATTATATCTGCTAGTTAAGCATCTACTTCTAGTATGAGTTGCCTTTGTCCTAAAAAATGTTTGTACTCACAAAAAGTCTGTACTTGCATAGAATGGAAATAAGAAGAAAACAATTATCAACCAGTTGCAGATGACAGACCACTGGAGTGGAGTAAGAGTAGAAACATTGAAAGGAACCCCACTGAGTGGTCTCAGCCAGTGATCTGAACTCTAGTGAACATTTGAAAACAGCTTCTGGGTGCTGCTAGAAGCCATTGAGTAGATAGATCAGAAATGCTGCTGAAGATCCCACAATATACAGAACAAACTGTAACTTACAGAATTATCTGCCCCAAAGTACAATTACTGTTTTGATTGGACTACCCTAATCTAGCCCGAAGGCCGTGTTATTGCAATGTGCAAAGAATGCTTCTTATCACTACAGTTTTGCCTGTTTACTCTGCCAGATGAAAACTTATCCGAGATAGAGAATTTGTACTGGTCCTGGCTTTATGACTAGTGTCTAGGATAAAGCATGGCACACAGTAGACACCTAAATATGTGGCTGATGAATGAAAAACTGAGAAACAGCAGCAGGGGAGGACTTCACAGTATTGTGAGTGAGCTGAGAGGGAGGATGAACAATAAACATCCGAAGAATCAGATGAGTGCCAGGAGCACACAAAACCCTAAGATTGGATACTGAATACCCCAGGATGCCCACACAAAGCACAAAAAGGCAGGGCTTAAAGAATAGAATGAATCATATTTTGTACACATCAAAGCCTTCATCACACAGAGAGTCTTTGTCGCTCTTCCATCACTAAGACACAGTACATTACACCCACAATTTAAAGAATGAAAGGTTTATTTGGGGTCATAGCTTCAGTCCAAGGTCAGCTGCCTCCAAGGTGGAAACGGCACGGCGACAGGACGTGAGCGAAGGACAGCTGCTCATCCCAATCAAGTCAGCAAGCAAATACATGGAGAAGCCAGTGACAAAAGTACCCTTTTCTAGGTCGTACTCCCACCTCAGACCAGGCTGCATCTCACTGCAGCACACGCAGCTGTGGGGCTCATCCATCGGACCCACTGGTGAACTCAGGGTCTCGTAATCCAACAACATCCCAGCCACATGAGAACTTGGAGTGTGCTTTACACCTAAACCATAACAATACATGACTAACATTCAGGGTGTGGTAAAAAACACCTAAAAGAAATTCTTGCCATACAATAGCAAGGTACTCCTCGCTAATGTTAGGGTGGCTATTATCAAAATGACAAGAAGAGAGCAAATGTTGTCAGGCATGATGAGAAAAGCGAGCCCTTGCGTATCATTCCTAGGAATGTGAATTGGTACATACATGATGCATAACAGTAGAGAAGTTCCTCAAAAATATAGATGATGCCCTTCGATCCAAAGAGTCTTGCATAGACAAAGAAATCATATTCTTTATTTATTTTACTTTATTTTATTTTATAGCAAAAAAGGAAAAGAAGCATTATCCAAAACATTCATGTCAAAATAGGTCTGTTCCAAATACACCACCTCTAAGGGGAATTGATTCATTATAAGGAGACTTCTCTGCCCTTACAGCCACCACTGTACCTTGTTCTTCTCGCTGAGCCCCAGAGACGAGAATAACGTTCATCAGGCATGCAACCTTTAAAGTTTGTGTGCACTTCTCTGAAGATTCCAAACTTCCGCTTTTAGTAACTGCCTCTTTACTCTTTATCTATGTTCAATCTCTGAACCTTCTGAAGAAGTGATTTCTAATCATGCTGCTTCTATTTACAAACTTCACAAGAAAATAAAAATTAGAAAAAATAAAAATCATGATTTTCCCTATGACTCTGTCCATCCAAAATTAATTCCACTTGTCTCTCACTTAACCTTTATTTGATTAATTTCTTAATTCTCAATTTTATATAATTAGTATTATTTTCCTTTTGATATTTTCTGCCTTTGATTGTCTAAAATTTGAGAACAACACGTTTTTTCTTCTTTTATGAAATTGACAATATGCCTGAATTTAATATATTTTTGGCTTTGACTTTACAGAGAATATTAAACTCTTACCTTTTTTATGATAAAAGTCAGTAATTCAGAAAGAAATCATCTGGTCTTAATACTGCCAATAAATTAAGTCACAAAATTGCCAGTAATAAGTAGTTTAAAATCAGTACTTTAAAATTCAAATTACTTCATTTAAAGGTAATTACACCACACCATTATAGACACTTTAAAAATTACTCTCAACCCATCTTTCTATTAACTATATATTGCACAAAATTTTTGCAAAACTCACTGCGGCTAGAACAGAAGCAGTTATATGAGGCCAGGGACAGGTCTTCCTGAGTAACATTCTTATTAAGAAAACAATAATGTAGCTATGTGATGGCCAGCCCTGTGCTGAGTAATGTAAGGGTGGGTTGGGAGCCATTCATTCTTCTTTCCTAATCATGATTTGAAACCATAGATATCTAGCTTTTTTATTATTAAGTAATTTCAAGTCATTGTAGATTGTATATTTGTCTCCTCCAAAATGAATATTTGAAATTCTGAGACAAGATTTTTTGTTTTTGTTTTTGAGGTAGGGTTACTCTATATAGTGCAGGCTGACCTTGAACTCATTCCTGTAGCCCAGGCTGGCCTGGAACTCACAGCAATCCTCTTGGCTCACCCTCCCAAGTGCTGGGATTGTAGGTGTGCACCACCACGCCCAGCATGAATGTTTGAAATTCTAAACCCTAATACGGTAGGTACTGTTGGAAGTTATGGCCTTTGGAAGGTGACTAGATCAAGAGGATGGAGCCCTTAAGAATGAGATTAGTGACTTAATTTCAAATAAAAGAGACCACAGAGAGCTCGTACTCCTTCACATGTGAGAACCTAGTAACTAGATAGCTTTTGGCTAACTATGAATCAGGAAAAAGGCCTATGACAATTGTCAATTTAACTGGATTGAGAGACATCTGATACATTACTAAAGCACACATTTGGGTGTGTCTGGTGGGGGGCTTTCCAACAATGATTGACATGTAGGTCACCAACTTGCAGGGGAAGACCTACCCTGCTCTCTTAGGCCTGTGGCTGGACAGAATGGAAAAAGAAGAAGGAGGAAGCTGGCCGGCACTTGGAAGCATAAGACCACTTCAGTGGGCGCATCTTTTGCTACAGCCAGCACCTGTGAACATCAGTCACCACCCTCAGCCTTTCAACCCAGACTCTCACCAACAGCTCTCCAAGCAGCTTAAGGACCTCCAGCCCTACACTGTCGCTGCATGCTTAGGGTTCTGTTCTAACTTTTTATAGTAAATAGTGACTATATCCTTTGGGTCTCCATTGTGCAGATGGTCACTGTGGACTCAGTCAATAAGCCAACTGAATCAATTCCATGCAATTATATAATTTATTATATATAATTTAATATACATAATCAAATATATTTGATTCTGTTCCTCTAGAGACTCTTAACCAATGAAAGGCCCTTATTACACATTGCATCTTTTCATTTCTTTGTGCCTTTTCTTGGATTGCCTGGCTTCCTAAATGTGAGAAATAAACATTTGCTGTGTAACCACCTAGTCTATGTTATTTTTGTTGTATCAACCTGCACTGACTTAGACACATTTATAAGCACTGGTCCTTGGGTTAGAATTTTCTAATTCCTAAGCATTTTAAATTGATCCGTATTTTTATTCATTGGATCTTGTTGGTGAGAATTTTTTTCTGATTTTTGCATTTAAGAAAGCATTCGAGAATTATATGATTTCATATTTGAGTGTCTTTTTGTTGGTCTAATACTTGTATAAATTTTTTTTGGTATACATTCCGGTCTTTTACTCTAGTTTGTTTTTTCTGCATGCTTTTATTTTAAAGAGAATAAAAAACATACAAGCATTAGAAATGATGCAGAATTTCAAAACAGAAGATGATATGAATCCAAGATAGCTAAGATAAATGTACTATTAATTTCAATTGGATTATTGAAAGGAACAGTTAATGCTTATTTTTTTATACTCTACTTTCTAAAAATTAGTTTCTTTACCACTACTTTTGCATTTTCAGTGTAATTGTGGAGAAGTCTGACACCACCTTGACCTCTTTGCTCTTTATAGAGAAGTTATTTTCTTCCTTGAGTTTATTTTCTTCCCTTGATGTCTGGTGAAGTGAAATAGTGTACGTGTCACTGTTAATTGTTCTGTATCTATTATACTCTTTAACACTTCCGGCTTCTGACTGGTTCTGTTGAGGAAGTTATTCCTTATTTTATTTCAGATTCTCTTTCTCGTTTCCTTGGCTTTCCACTTCTGGAATACTTATGACAGATTATTCCTGTTCATAGGGCAGTTATATTTTATGTGGTTTGTGTCCCTTTTCTTCTTTTCTCTTTTTTTCTTCTATTAGCACATGTAGTACATGCAGTTTACAGTCGTCTTGGAGAGAGGGCACGTGCGTATGATGCACTGTCTCTTTCTATAACCTCTGCCCTTTCCCTCTGCCTTCCTCCCTCCTCCTCTAGCTCCCTTTCCTCACTTTCATTCTTGCTTATATTATTAATTTAGCTCATGCTTATGGCGTACAATGTTTACATTCATGGAGGTTATTAGCATCCTGAACAGGGTTTCTCTTATTCTACCTGCTTCCCTTTCCTCTCCCCTTCTCCAGTCACCGTAGGTCTCCAGGACCCCTTCTCATTTTCAAGAGATCTTTCCCCTTGCCTCTCTTTCTTGAAATAGACTTTAGTGGAAACAATCTTTACTTCATGAGTCAGTTCTCTGACTTTTCTTTTTTTTTTTTTTTTTTTTTTTCCGGGACCGGGGATCGAACTCAGGGCCCTAGTGCTCAGCGGCAAGCACTTAGCCCACTGAGCTGTACCTCCAGCCCCTGACTTTTCAAGTGAATCAGCTTTTTACTGTAGCTCATTAGTTTTCAGTTTAGCATTGTCCTTTTCCCCTTGTAAACTAGCATTTCTTCAGGCTTCTGTGTTCCATTCTATGTTTGAACTTTGATGTTTTGATTAAATATACCCATCCAGTTCTGTAGTGGTGAGCACTTTTGATGAATTTTCTTCTGCTTCTTGAAATTTTTTGCAAATTGTATTCTGTATACAACTTACTGGCACGTCAAGATTCTTCTTCCTTTGTAACCTTCAAGATGACAACTTTATTTAGTCTTTATGCTTTTCTTCCTTAAGTTTCAGGAAAAAAAAATATCTGTCAAGATCATCTGTGTCCTGTAGGTATAGTCTTCTCAATTCTCTTTCACAGCTTCTGAGACCTGGTCTGCTGTCCTGTCTATAATTTGTGACCTGAGTGTTTTGTTTCCTCTGTTGGTTTTGTTTTGGTTTGGTTTGGTTTGGTTTCTTTTGTTACCTCAATATTTGAGAGCAACGCAAAAGAGATAACCACACTAGATATATGCCATCTATTTTTGGCATTTTCCTTTAAACTGGAAAATGTCATACATATTTCTGTTGTTATTTTTTACTTTTTACATCTCACATCATCTTTCAGAAATCATTCCAAATAAGTACATGCAATATAAAAACCATTGTTAATATCCTATCTTGTTTTGAAATTCTGTATCATTTTTATTGTTTTTGTCTCTATTTTGTCTTTTTAAAATAAAAAATAAAATTAAATTAAAATAAATTTAACATATTTTTGATAATTAGCTGCATAAGCCTTCAGTGAAGATGTAGGAATATTTCAGTTATTTTTAAAAAAGATCCAATGATGCTTATAAACATATATCAGAAAAATTTTTAGAGACCTTTCTCCTGTGACAGAGACTAACCTGTGCTGGTGTCTGAGCAGCCGGCACTTCAAGGCCTGCACCCGGCTCTGTGACACAGACCTTTCTCCAGCAATAGAGGCCGACCTGCGACACCACATGAGCAGCGCAACTCTTCTCCTCTGGTAAGGCCTATACCTGGGTTCTGCTCCACACCTTAGAGTTAAGAAGGAGCTCGGACTGGGAGGGCCCATCCCTTTTGGGGGTTGAGACCCGCAGTTTGGAATCAGCCTCAGGCTCTGGGGTTCTCGGGGTTGAGAGGAGAGCCTTGCTCTCCCTTGACCAGCTTTACCTGAGGAACCCGAAGCAGCAGCCCCTGTGTCACCACCATAGGCTTCAAAGCTGAGGCCCACACGCTTCCTGTTAACCAGATTTTTGCTGCAGTTAAAATTTCTATTTTCATCAGGTCCCTACAGTCTTTTCTTTCTACAAAACGAGGTGGATTTCAGTCCTATCCAAGTGACTAATTTATTTCAAGAATGGTACCAAACAAAGGGGGAAAATTAGCAAGAGAGTTAATCCAGCTTTGTTTAAATCTCACATCTCACTTATGCAACCTAGTAAGTATGTGAGTTTAGTTCAATCACTTCACCTCTGTAAGAACTTTTTGATCCCTCACTTGTAAAGCAGCAATAAAACTGATCACATTTTCAGCATTTAGTAAAAGTTATACAGGGTAATCCATGTTACATGCCTATCAACAGGCTTAGCACATGAGAACTACAGACACCGTAGGTATCTGAACTGTCCACTTCATTTCAAAAATATTACATAAGACAAAGGATTTGAAATATTCCTTAAAGTTGGTTTTGACAGTGAACAACCTGTAAATTTCACCCAAAATGTGTTAGGCAAATTTTGTTTGTGATTTTGTTCCTTACAGATATAGAATCTGATTTTGTTTTGTTTTATTTTGAGAAAAGGCCTTGCTATGTAGCACAAGCTGGCCTGGACTCACGATGTAGTAGCACAGGCTAGGTGTGAACTCATAGCCTTGGAACTCCTCCTGAGCCTTAATCTTTCACCTCCTGCATGCTAGGATTACAGGCGCATACAACCACACCTGGCTGGAATATGATTTACACCTGTGCGAATCATTTAAGCCTGGAACAAAAAAATAACCCCTAATAAATGCTTAATGATAATGGTATTAGTAATGTATAATACTATTGAGAAAATTAAAATTACTTAATTTTGATTCATACCAAATGTGGAAAGTTTTACCATACCAAACAATAATCTAAATTTCAGAATTTTTACTAAAAAGTCTTTCCTTTTGATGGAAAGGACCTTTTCATTATGCCATAAATATATATTAAAACTTACAGAGTTGCAGTTTGTTGGCTTTTCTTGATTTGGATATATGTGTCTGCTATATGTGTGCATGTACTTCTAACACAAAGAGACATGACACCATGTGTTCCTGTAATCGAAGTGCAGTTGTAGTGCAGACCTGTTCCCCAAAATAATCTCAGATTGTGGGGAAAGTGTAATTAAGTGGAAGATCATGGGTCTTTGGCACAGTGGAATATAGGAAAACATGTTGCTTCTTCAACAGGGTCTATGAGAAAGGAAAATATGCCACAGAAAAAACACCTCATTGATCATGTGCTACATTCATCATTGGCAAAAATATTAGTTGATGAAAATTAATTACTTTGCTATTAAAAGTGCAATTATATATTTTTGAATTTGATAAGCGAAAACATGTTTCAGTAAAATGTGACTTTGTTAAGACATAGCATAGCTCACATTGTCCACTCTGTATTGTGCAACACCTGTCAATCCCTTGCACACCCACACATCTAATTGCAAGGCAGTGTGGAAGTCATGGAGAATCTTCACAGTTCATGCACGTTAGTTCCAATCTTGGATCCACTAGATACTAGCTGTTTGACCTGGGCAAATTATCTTCTCTGACTTTGCCTTAGTGTCTTCATTAATGTAGCAATAATAGCATCTACCTTCTAAGGTTGGGTAATAACTAAAGCTCTCAGACTGCAGCACTCACGTACTGTTTTGTCATCAGTATAAATTATATCACATGTAATACTCTGTTGTTTTTAATTACCATAATAATTGAAACTGTCTGAATTCTTCCCATCATGTAGATTTTTTTCTGTGCAATTTATTCTGACTTCTCTTACCCTGAACAATTTCCTGAACTCTTTTGTGTTATTTTGTGCCTTAGAACTAAATATTTTTCTTTTAAAATAACTGATTTATACTCATTTACAAAAGAAATGGGTTTTGTAACTCTGAGTATAAAATATATTCAATACAGAAAATACTAGAAATGTAATAAAACTATAGCATCTGTTGAACACAAAAACATCGATCAGTTTTTATACCTGTAATTAACCTTTCATTTTTAATCTTCTGATTACTTTTTGCAAATAATGGGCCAATCTTTTCTTCTGCTTTACACATTTTATGAGTAATTTTCTTAATTTGGTAATGCCCGTTAGGTAGCCAATTTCTTCTAAACTTGCTTTACTACTTTTTGTGTGTGTGTGTCTTTTTGAGACAGGGTCTCATTATGCAGTTCAGATTGTCTTGAACTTGCTTTGTAGCTGAGGCTGGCCTTGAACTGGCAACGATCCTCCTGCCTCACCCTCCCGCATGCTGGGATTACAAGCAGGTGACACCACGCCCATGCCCGACTTGCTTTTACTTTTTCTTCCCCTTTATAGGTACCTCACCTTTCAAAACTCAGTATTTTCTCAACAGTAACATAAATTTCCCATGGTAATCTCTCCTTCCTGGGATACTTTTTATAACACCATGCTTGATGTCTACAGTAAAAGTAATGCTGGCTTTAAACAGGGAGGACAACCAAATTATGATTAACTTAGAGTAACCCACTTAGGTTTTATAGAATGAAACATAATTCCATTGTGACACATTTAGCATAATGTCTCAGAAGGGATTGATTGTCTGAACTCAATATGTGAATTATTTTGTGACTCTGAAACTAATATATGTTTATTACAGAAAATACTGGAAAATTAAAGTAAAATGTATAAAACTTGTCATATTTACTTTTTTTATAAAAATCCCTGAAAATAAGAGCACAGAGTACTAGATGCCAAATTACTTAGATAGGGAACTAAATACCATACATATGTCTTAGGACCTGGCTTCTCAGAGTAACTGTATCTTATATTTCTTCTTGTGAATGCAAGTTATTGCATGGGTATGTGTGGTTTTGTTATGAAGTGATCATAAAACATTTGTCTTTTTATTGTTGAAAGTTTGTGTTCTCATTTCACTTCCATGGCTTAATAAGTAATTCATCTAACATGAGTAGTATGTACATCCCTGAGCTACTTAATAATTTTCTCTCAGCCTCGCACAAAATATTTGAGATGACTAAATCTAAGGGACCAGAACTACGCTCTTCAAGCTTTTGTGGACAATGATTTTCCTTTAGAATCAGTGACTAGGAGGTGTTACTGGGAAATTTTAAGAGCAGGGAAAAATCTTCCTGATTCTCTTTCCAACATTCTGGGAGTTATTGGCTACTGCCAAACTATATACTAGGGGAAATGGAAATTGCTGATTCTAGACCACTGCAGTCAGCACAAAACAAATGTGGTTCTGATAGCTATAGTCTCGCACAAAGTAACTGCTCTTAATATGTGTAATGAATGAGCTAATGTATGTGTGAATGTTCTCATACTATAGATATATTTATCTTTATGAACAACCCCCAACTCAAACATGGTCCTGGAAAACAAATTAAAAAGATATGCAGCCCATTCTGTCATTTAATATATAAGAAAACTATAGAAATAGAGGAAGTTATTCCCCACCATTTCAAAAGGATAATTTGTAGTTAAATAACTAACAGGAAATAGCATATGTTCAAATATTGCATTAGTATTTCTGTTGTTTGATCTTATATACCCAACAAAGAGGAAGGGTAAAAAGGGATCTTTATACTGGATGATGGAAGATCATACACCAGCAACCTCCAAAAATAAAGCTTCTAAGTAGATACTTAATTTAAAAATTGTGGGAAAAAAGTAGTTTATGAAGCAGATTTTAAACAAATGTTAGTTAATACAGAGATTGCATACACCTACATGGAAAACTACATTTTAAAGATATATAAAAAACCTCAAAGTGTACCATATATGATTTGATTATATATTTTAATGATGACTTTTTATTGAACAGCATTCAATGTTACCTGCAATGAAACAGAGAAACCTTGGATTTAGTGCCTCAGAGATTGCCATAAAGACTCAGTATAAGAAGAAATGTTTAAGCAAAGAAGACAGTGTAGTATGGAACTTGGTATAATGTGCATTCCATGGTAGTCAGCAGAATATTTTTTAATATATGGAAAGAATTTCAGTGTCTCCCTGAAGAGGTAATACTCATAAGAAGAAGATAATATTAACTTCAATTCTTGGGAAATGAACATTTTGAGACAAGAGCACATAAAATATTTGACCTGGCATTGTGTAACTATACTAATTGATTCTGTTGTGAGAAGGACTGCTATGGACAGACTGATGCTGTGGGACTAGGGAAGAATTGACTTTAGACTTGAAACTCACTGCTTTTTTGTTTGTCTTCTACATGAAAGACAAGGATTGGCAGGAAGGAATCTATCAAAATTATGCTGATATGCATCAAGCTATTAAATCTTTTATTTGGCTCTGTGATAAATCATTCCCATGACTAATTAATTAATTGTCTTTTTGAGACAGGGTATCACTCTGCAGTTCAAGCTGGCCTCGAGCTCACTTTGTAGCCCAGGCTTGCTAGAACTCGCAACAATCCTCCTGCCCCAGCCTCCCTAGTGCTGGGATTACAGGCGTGCGCCACCACACCCAGCTCCCCATGACTAATTATAACTAAGAATTTTTTCAGGCAGGCCAACCAAGATTATCTTGGTTGGATCAACTTTTGCAAAAGAAATAAGCATTAAAATGTACCTGTCTTCTCTGCTGTTCCACACAAATGCTTTGGTCCCCATAATTCAGCTGGAGATACTGAGTGGCTAAAATCTGACACAAGAGTAAATATTTCAAGTAAGTTATCCTAAATATTTGGGTTCTTAGCAAAATTTCCTAGTGTACCCCTTATCAGAGTTTCAACAACAAAAATTCTGATTTCAAAATAACTTCAGAAAATTGCATGGGCACCTAATCTCTATTGGATGGGTCATTAGGAAGGATTCCAAACAAAACTGTGGAAAATATTTAATTTTATCACATCACAAAAGCCTTATCTTCAGTCATTTTGTCAGTATGATGTCAAGATTATCTTACAGAGTCCTGTACCAAGTGAACATTTAGTTGTATCAGGTAGAAATAGTGATGTGAGCTCTGTTCTGTAACTGTTCTTCATATCAAAAGACACTTTGCCTGCAGACTTCAAAGACTATCTCACAGCAATGGCTGCCTCCAGTTCCTCTTCATGCATACACCACTGAAAGAGTAGACCTAAGCAAGGTCATCACAAGCATTGGTTGAGAATTATATAGTGGTAAAGGGAAAACTTCATGAACCATACAATACCATGGCTCAGCCACTAGAGAAAAAAGGAAGAAATTTATATATATAAAATGCACTTGAATAGTGTGTGTTTGTCATAGAGATTCTATATAGTAACATTGTGAATTGATGTAAGAAAGCTCTCTATAATGGCTTGCTACCAACAAGGACAAAGACTTCACAAAACAGAGAAATGGAACTTTAAAAATCGGAGGGGCAGCGGATGGAGGGATGGGGAGGGAAGGAGAAGGGGACAAGAATTAAGACGTACTATGTACATGTACCAATTCCTCACACTGAATGTCATCATGTGCTACAGACATACAATACATAATTACACAGATAGTTATGTAAAGAATCCTTAAGTTAGAAAAGAATTCCAACAGCCTTTCTACAGAACTGAACAACTTCTGAAGGCTGCGTAACTAGTGACAGGTGACATTGATAGAAAAAAATCACACAGCCATGTCTCATTGAGTGAGAAAAAAAAAAATGCTAGTGTCTATAAACCATTAAGTCTTTACTAGCCTTTCCTGAAAGGGATAATAGAGCTGTTTTCCATTCAACAATGTTTTTAGATCATTTCCTCAATCTTGGAATCATAAGAAGTTCAGGTTATTTTGCTTAATATCTCTTTTTATGTTATAAAATCTCTATTACCATGCAAATTGGGAATTAAGTGACAGGGTATGGAAATGCCACACATGTTGCCCATTAAAATGCTGCTATTTAGCAGCAGTAAGGAAAAATATTTTCTCAAACTATGCTGACAGAGGAAAATTTTACAGCAGACGTCTCTCAGAAGTCATCTGCTTTTAAATTCAGCATATGAAGAAAATATAGCATATGCATATGGACTGCAATGGTGAAAGGAATAACAAAAACGTAATTCCTACATTTAGTCAAAATCACAGGCCTCTGTATGCTATTTATTCTGTTTTAGATCTTCTTTCCCTTGTCCAGTGGAAAAATAAGTACCCTAAAATGGGCTGTCCTGAAATATTTCAAACTTATCATCTAGTTAGTCCTGCTTTTTCAGCCAAAGTTACAGAAACTAATTTAGTAATTAAATACCTAAATAGGATTCAATGATTTGTACCATACGGAGACATGAAAACTTCAAATTGAATTTGTAGTGGTAGGGCTGGGGATATAGCTCAGTGGCACAAGTGCCTGTCCGGCAAACACAAGGTCCTGAGTTTGTTTTCTGGTATCAAAAAACAAAAAAGTTTGTAGAGGTAGCTAATGATCCCCCACAGTTTCAGAGGATAAATTGCCTTGGCCATTTTTCTGTCTGTATAATTTCATTTTTTAAAGTTAATCTCTTAATCACTTTGTTGGTCAAAATATGATAATTATTCATTCTCTCATTTTTTTGTAAAACTTTAGATAACTGAATACTAGACTTAACTGCTACTTTACAGCATATTTAATATTTCTTCATGGAAATATAAATCTTTCTTTATAAATCAATATCTCCACAATTAAATCTAAGAAACTGAGTAGTAATATTGGCATCACATTTATAGAAACAGCTGTTTGTGCTCCATATCTGCAGTACTACATCTATCTGCATCTCTTTCTTGACAGGACATTTTCGGTTAAAGCTTCACTTTTCAGGAATTTATTAAAGCAACATGAAAACCAACTGTCTTCTAGGCTTTCCATCTAGCAATGGCATATAAAAAGCTTCTTCAAATTTCTATCTTGCTGTGGCGTGCCCAGCAGCCTAGAGAAGCACACAGGAAAGGGAAGAGAAGGGCCAATCTCAGCTTGTCCACACTGTACTTTGTTCAGTACAGTAATTTCCATAGCTGAAGAGACCAAGTGAGGAAATGTAGATATGTCACATCACATTAGCCAATCAGACCCCTTCAGAGTAAGCAGGGCTTATAAACTTCAGAACACTTCAAATAAGCATGCTTATACTGAGAAAATCCACCCCTTTTATAGCTAAGTACCTACCCACAAGTTATTGGTTACCTTTTCCCCTTTGTTTCATATAATTTTATATTAATTCTATTAAAAGATAATTGACCAAATCTTTGGATAGGATATCCTATACCCAGTGAAATCTTAAACTACTGCTTCTTGAAGTACCACATCGTACTGTGTAGAAGATTTAGTACTCTCTACACTTATTCAATGCCAAGGGCCTCTTTGGTTCTGTAGTCATATAATACCAATAGCTACAGTCACAACTATCCATATGATAAGATGCTTCTTTATCTTATTTTTTCTTAAAATCAACTGTGCTTTTCAATTCGTATTCTTCTAACAGTTCAATGAAATAAAGCAACCTCTATGTACATGTACATTTATATGATCACCATTTACCCACCTAAACAAAATGCAGCAGTCATTTGCAACAAAAATTAGTAACACGAAAAAATTTTGAGCGCCATAGAACATTTGTGAAATTTCTGGCACAAATTATTGGAATGTTTAACATATTGCTATATACTTAGATACTTTCCATACAACACTGATTGTTGCAAACTGTTTTCATAGATGTCTTAGTTACTTTTCTCTTGTTGCTGAGACAAAATACCCAACACCCAAAATGAAGGAAGGAAAGGTTTATTTAGCTTACAGTTTGTGGAGGTTTCAGTACATACTTGGCTGGTTCAGAGACAGAGTGGCACACGGCAGAGGGCAAACTCTTCATGGCAGCAGAGCACAGCAGAAACAACCAGCAAAAGGGAGGAATGGCCTCAGGAATGAAGCAGGCAGCCTCTTTCTCTCCCTTACATATACAAACTATTCCTCCTAGGGTATAGCTCTCACACCCACAATCCCAGCAAACTATCTGCCCTAGGGCGGGTATAGCTCTCACACCCATAATCCCAGCATTGGATCGTGGATCAGTCATAAACTCTAAAACCACGAAATAACTGCATGAGGATTTGAGGGGACATATGGACACAAACCATAACAATAGGTCACAAAATGATAGTGTTTATAGCTGCCCTTGGATTTCAGGAATAAGATTTTGCTAGAGACATTGTCAAAACTTATTTGTAAACTGTATTCAAGACTAACCTAATAAAATACAATGTGAATTTTCTTTCTTCAGTTGTTTTTCCTACAATAAATTTAATAAGATGGACTTCAAGTTTTTCAGGTAATTATGTCCATGACTGTGAATAGCCATGATCAAACCTATGTACAAATTAAATAGCTTTGTTCCTTTCATTTATTTTATATATATATATATATATATGTATGTATATATATATATATATATATATATATATATATATTTCAAGGCTGGAATAAACATGTGAAAAAGATATGTTTACTCATAAGAGAAATGATATCTGCCTGCTAAAATATGTCTATGTCTATACAGTATTTAAATCTTCTCATACTCAACAAAGTGGTTTGAATTGATGACATAGTACTTTTAATTATTTAAAAATATTTTAAATTATATTTTGTACGTCCTACTTAAGTGAAGACAAAAGTCTACTGTCTCACTGAGAAGAATTCTGTTTTGTCAAAAAGAAAAAGCAAGCTAACATAGCTACTTATAGCACCAGGGTATAAATTTCCTGTTCTTATTTTCATTTTAATATATATATGAGACAGCAGAGTTCAGAGATAATTAGGACCATTTCAGATATGTTTTACAGGTTTGTGTGTGTGTGTATGTGTGTGTGTGTGTGTGTGTGTGTGTGTGTGTGTATTATGCTATGCCTTAAGTGTGTTCCTTTGCTTTGATAAGAAACACGTTATTCAGTATTTAATTATAAATGCTTTCTTATGACATTAATCTCATTATACCAAAAGAGCACTGATATTTTGTCCCTGGTTTTCCAAAGCACTCCCACTCTCCTTTTGAATCCATCAATATCATATCAACAACCTCATTTCTTCTACACCAGAGATTTTCATAATTTTTCCTTTTTACCTTTAAGATGAATTTTAATGTTTCTTGCTATGAATCAATTGGTGTGATGGTTCTGTTAAGTCTCTTTAGGTAAGAGACATATTGCTAACACATCAAAAAAGCTTGTGTTTCCTTTAATAAATCAAATACTCCAAATTTTCATTTTTCTCAAAAATTGGTTGCTTCCTATACTTTTACGGAATGGAATGCTCAATCACATATAAGCCTATGTTCTTCTGGTGGCAATTTGAACTGATAAAAGTAAGTTTAGAACAGAAAGAGAACATTTTCTCTGATAATCCATCAAGTACATTTGTATGGATGTAACATGATTAGGAGAGTGTGAGAAAAATAAAAATATAATTCACATAACCTGTATATCAGGCCTGTATTATATTAAATACAAGGGCAGTGAGAATGTATTTAGTTTAACTGAGTTCAAAAGGACTCTATGTTTTTAATTCTTCCTATATTGCACTTTAAAACTGAGAAAGTAAAATGTATTATCACGTTTAATTTTGACAGCATCTCCAAGATAAACAGTATTGTCTCCATTTTACACATGATGAAACTGAGGTTTAAAAATGTGCTTAGGTCGCTGGAGACATTCCGAGCCCTGGTAAACTTTGGGAGCCTTGGTGAGCTACACTCAGGCCTCCTATCCTCACAGGAGCCCTGCTGAGCCCCGACGGTGTTGGGAATCTTGCTGAGCTGTGCCCCACCCCTGTACCATCTTGGGAGGGATGCTGAGCCTCAGGGAGCTTCAGGAGCCTTGGTGAGCTGTGCTCCACACCCTCCCTGTCACTAGAGCCACAGTGAACCCTAGGACGCTTTGGGAAATTTTGGGAGCCGTGCCCCACCTCCCATAGAGGAGTCACAGGAGTGATGCTGAATGTAAGAGGAACTTGGGACCTTTGGTGACCTACCTGAGGGGGGAGAAACTTCACTCTGCCCTGCTCCTACTATCCCTGGAGGAACGCTGAGTCCCTGTGAAACTCAGGAGCTTCAGTGAGCTGCCTGGGAGGGGAGTGACTCTGCACACAAACCCTACCATTGCAGGAGCAATGCTGAGCCCCAGGGAATCTCAGGATCTTTGAAAATGACAAAATGAAGGAGGAAATGCAATCTCAGAACTTCAACCCACACTGAAGAAATCCAAGAGACATTGATATAGAAAAGCTTGGAAGTCACACACCTGAAATTTCTGAAATGATAGAAACCGAGGAACTGACTCCATCAGGCTATAGAAGGAGTCACGCCGGAAATTATCTCTCAGGTTTAAAAGAGAATGATAACAACAATGAGTGAGTTGCCCAGCACATCAAAAGAAGATATCACTAAAAAATAGAGGAGCAGAGAAAAAGATGTGAACTTTCAATTAACAATATAGGAAAGAATTAGAGTGCATGAAACAGATTCAAAGAGGTAAGCAGGAAATTAAAAATACCATCAAAAGCTGGCAAAATCATCTGAATGAAACTGAAAATCGACTTTCAGATCTTGAAGACAGAATTGGACTAATACCACAAAAGGAAACTTCTCTTAAAATAATAAGGAACCCAGAAATAATAATTCAACAGCTGCAAGATGATGCAAAGAAAACAAATATAAGACTGATAAGACTCACTGAAACAACAGGAGTCAATACAAATGACACTAAAAGGATTATTTGCAGAAGTAATAGTAGAAAATTTCCCAAGCATGGAAAAAGAATCTGACATACATTTAAGTGAGACATATAGAATTCTAGTCAGCAATAACAAAAATAAATCTAAACACAGTCATATAAAAATCAAGATCCCAGAAATGCAGCCCAAGAACAGAACATTAAATCTGTTAGAAAAAAGAAACAGATAACCTATAAAGGAAAGCCCATCAGAATCATGGAAGATTTCCAACACAAACTATCGAGTCAGGAAGAGTTCAGAGTGAAGTATTTCAGGTCCTGAAAGAACAACTTCCAACCAAGATTGATGTACCCTGCAAAACCATGCTTAAAAATTAATGGAGAAATAAAATACTTCCATGAGAAAGAACAACTGAAGTAATTCATGACCACCAAACTAACCCTACAAAGAGTACTGAAAGATATGCTAGAAAGACATAAAAATGACCTCAATTTCAATAACAGCAACAGAAAGGAACCACCAAGCACAGTAAGCAATTAAACAGAGGGGAAAAAGAGGAACCAACAGCAGGAAAATACCATAAAAAAGATAAGCCAATACTTATCGGTTATAACTATCAATGTAAATGGTCTCAAGGCACCCATCAAAAGGAGGAGACTGACAGAGTGGATCAAGACATAAAATCCAACTATATGCTGCACACAAGAAACACATTTGACTCAAAAAGAAATTCATAGACTAAAAGTCAAAGGATGGAAAACAAAACTTCATGTTAAATAGCCCAGAAAAAAGCAAGGGTAGCTATTTTGGTTGCAGACAATGTGAATTTCAAACCAAGAATAATCAAAAGAGATAAAGAAAATCACTACATACTTGTTAGGAGAAAACTGCAAGAGAAAGAGATAATAATCATAAATATCTTTGCATCAAATACAGGAGCACTCAACTATATCAGATAAATTGTAATGGATTTGAAAAATGAAATGAATAACACAATCATAATAGGGGACTTTAACACCCCATTGTCACAGAGACATAGATCAACTGGACAAAAAATCAGCAGAACTAAAAGAACTAAACCAAACTTGTGAAAAAATGGAACTTGTAGACATTTACACAGTATTCCACCCAACAACATTATAATACGCATTCTTTTCAGCTGCACATGGGACCTTCTCTAAAATAGACCATATACTATCCCATAGAAAATGCTTAAGTAAATGCAGAGTAATTGAAAACATCCCATGCATACTATTGAACCACAGTGTAATGAAATTGGAAATTATTTGCAAAAGAGATCACAAAAACTCCGTAAACACAAGGAAATTAATTAATTCCTTCCAGAACTATCATAGGGTTGAAGATAAAATTAAAGAAGAAATTAAACAATATTTACAATCAAACAAAAATGCAGCTACAACTTACTGGAACCTGTGGGATGGAAGGAAAATGATCTTCAGATGCAAATTTATACTGGTGAATTCCCACATCAGAAAATAAAACAGAATGAACACAAATAAAAAAAAACCTTATGCTATACATCAAGCTTCCAGAAAAAAAAAAGGAAGTCAAGCAGAAAGCCCACATAAGGGAGGAAATTATAAAGATCAGTGCAGAAATTAATACAATGGTGACTAAGAAAACAACATAAAGAATTAATGAAAGAGTTGGTTCTTTGAAAGAATAAATAAAATTAATAAAATCCTAGCCAATCTAATCAAAAAAGGAAAGAAAAAATTTAAATTCCTACAGTAAAGATTGAAAAGGATGAAATCACTAAAGATCTTGCAGAAATTCAAAAGATCCTCAATACCTACATAGAAAATCTACAGGCAAAATGGGCAGAGTCCTAGATACATAGGAATTGCCAAAGCTGAATCAAGAAGATATAAAAATCCTGAGCAGTTCAATATCAGCCTACAAAATTGAAAATGTAATAAAAGAAACTTACCAACAAAGAAAAGTCCAGGTCCTGATCGATTTATAAATGAATTCCATAAGAAATTTAGAGAAGATTTAACGCCAATTCTTCTCAAACTCTTTAATGAAATTGAAAGTGAAGGAATTCTCCTTGTCATTCCCAGAGGCAAATATTACCCCAACACCAAAACTAGAAAAAGATACAACCAAAAAAGACAACTACAGGCCAATCTCCCTAATGGACAATGATGCAAAAATTCTCAATAAAATAGTGGCAAACAGAATGCAACAAATCATCAATAAGATCATACATTACCACCAAGTGGGATTCATTTCAGGAATACAGGCATGGTTCAATATATGCAAATCAATTAATGTAATATACCATATCAATAGAGCCAAAGAAAAAATCACATGATAATCTGAACAGATGAAGAAAAAGCTTTTGATACAGTCTCATTCCCGATTTAAAAAAAATACCCTTATAGAAAATGAGAATAGATAGTCCTTTTTTCACTCTGTTAAAAGCCATCTATGACAAACCAACAGGCAACATTGTACTACACAGACAAAAACCTGAAAGCTCTCAGTTTAAACTCAGGAGCAATGCAATGGAGTCTAGTGCCACCGCTCTTAAATGGACACATTAGCCAGTACAGCGAGACAGGAGAGAGAAATAACAGGAATAAGGATAGGAAAGAGGGAGTGAAATTTTCATTATTCACAAAAGACGTGATACTCTACATTGAAGACCCCAAAAACTCCACCAAAAGACTTGTAGATTTAATAACCAAATATAGTAGTGTAGCTGAATACAAAGTCAGCACTCAAAAATCAATAGCATTCTTGTACACAAACAACAAACACACTGAGAGAGAAATTGGAGAAAACACACCATTTACAATAGCATCCAAAAAAATGAAATACTTAGTAATCAATCTAATGAAAGAAATAAACAATCTATAATATTTATTCTCAGTATTTCCAAAGAAAAATATTATCTTTTGTGTGTCCTACTCACAAAGCCCTTACAGGCCTTAGAAAATTAAAATAATTGTCATCTTCACTGTGAATGTCTTGAAGCATCATGAGACATCTCAAAGAACCGTATGTCTGGATATGTGAAATACATTCTGTCCCTTTGGGAATTAGTCAAAAGAGTTAGCAAATGAGTCTGTGATTCTCATTCTGTTCCTGTATTATTCAGAAAAGATATTGCAGAGTGACCTAGTGGCAATCTTAGCCTCCTTCTTATAACTACTTAAAGGAGTTTAAATGATCAATAAACCAAAATGCAAACACATTTTCAGAAAATTATGACATTTTCATGTGTACATTTTAATGATGCCTTCAGTTAGAGCACAACTGCTTGTTCAGAATGAGTCTGAAAACAGATACCGTCACTGATAATAGTGAATAATCTTTTCCTTTAGGGAAATGAGTGCTTTTAGTTTCCCGGGTACATTAGCGAAATCAAAAGTTGGAAACAATGTATCTATCTATAAATAATAATTCAAAGGATATTCCACAAATATTGGCAATATTTCTTATTGCCGTTCCACATATGAGTGAGATCATGTGCTATTCATGTCCCTGGAATAGTTCACTAAACACAGTGAAGTCTACTTCTATCCATGTCATAGCATGACTAGATTTGGTTGTTTTTATGTCTGAAAAGTATTTGATTGTGTATATGCATCACGGTGCTTTCTCATTCGTCAGGTCATAGACACTTTAGGCTGTTTCTGTTCTTGACTGCTGTGAATAGTACAATAAACATGAACCTGCAACTATCTCTTCAATATACTAATTTCATTTCCTTTAAATATTTGCCCAGGAGTGGGATTACTGGATCATATGCACATAGTTCTATTTTAACTTTCAAAAACTTCCGTGCTGTTTCCCATAGTGATTAACTAATTTACATTCCTACCAACTGTGTGCAAGCTTTGCTTTTTCTCCACATCCTCACTAGCATTTATTATCTTTTGTACTTTTGATAATACCCATTCTTACTGAAGAGAGATGATATTGCACTGCGGATTTGACTTGCATTTCCCCGATGATTAATGATATTGAGGAATTTTTCATATACCTATTGGCTACTTTCCTGTTTTCTTAATGCCAGAGAGCAAAAGAAACAAATATGCGTTAGTAGGAAAATTTTGAATAATACTATAAAAGCACAAAGGAATAACAGCGATATAAGAAGAGAAATAGACGTGGGCCTGGAAGTGGGCCATCAAATAAACCATCTTACTGATTTTATGCAAGCTCTAAAACTGGACAAAGTACTTAACTTCTTGCTGGTGCCTCACAACAAAATACTTTTTTTTTTTTTGCTTGGATAGTTTAGAAGATGCTTTAATCCCTTGCTTTATTTTTCATCATAAGACTTATTGCTTGTCATAGAAAATATTTGCTTGATTAAATGTTGTCTTTTTCTTTGAACTAATATATCTAAACTGTTGTGGTCAAGAAGTTTCTTTTTAATTTTCTGCTATTTTCCCATGCCTACAAGAGTGGGTAGTCAGTAAAGAGGTTTTCACAAATAAGTAGCCTAATGAATGATGAAACAATTTAAAGTGAAGCATGCAACACCAAACACAATTTAGGCACTTCATAAATCTTACAGAAATGTAAGCGGACTTAGATTCAAATGCTTGCAGTTTCATTTATTAATTATGTGACCTTAAACTTTCATACCTAATAGAATTGGGTAATGAAAATTAAAATACCATCACTTAATGAACATTTTTCAAGATTCAACAAGAAAATAGGATGAAAAATGCCTGTAAAATTTTTAAACAAAAGGTAGCAATTAGGATGCCAGAGTAAAACATCTATCCAATAAGATGAGTATTAAATTTCCACATAGCCAAGTGTCTCTGTATACAAAGCTGTCTAGTTTAAAAATGCCCAGATAAAGAGATAAGATCCCCTTTTTAGTACAGTGTGCTCCTTCAGTATCACAATAAGATAATTAGAAATAAGCTCAATTTATAGTTAGAATACGCTGACCTGAATTCAGTGCGTGGGGGGTTAGAAGGTTATGAATTGCTTTTTATTCATATCTACTAGATTTTTCCAAAATAAGCTTTCTTGAAGGGATACCCATCTCTCGAAATAATCATGTATAAGACAAAGACATTCTTATAAAGCAAGATGATTCAGAGTTTTATTGTTCATCATTTCTTATTTACAAGGAGGCAGACTTCCAGCATATTGGACTTAGAAGTAAAGCATCAAAATATGGTAACTGCGCTGTCCTTGGTCCTGGAGAATGAAGGGAAAGATTCACCGCATTCCCAGTTTGGCCTCAGTAATCATCTCCGAAAGCAACTTTTGATACAAATTTTTCATACTCAACTAGGTATCCTAGCACTATTTGAAAAAGAATAAGAAAAACATGGAATTATCCAACCATAATTCTGGCCGTGTATACAAAAACTACAAAATATTTGCAAATTAATAAAGTGGTGAAACTTTAGTAATCTATGCACATTTTAATATTGGGTGACTGAGGATTCAAATTTTTATTAACTGAATTAAATTGCATTATATGAATTGTTTTATTTTGTATTATTTTCTTTTCTATTCTTCCCAATTATACATAACAATGGAAAAATGTGAAGTGGCTGGGGATATAGCTCAGTGGAATAAGCGCTTGCCTAGCAAGCGCAGGGTCCTGAGTTCGATCCCCAGTACCACAAAAAAAAAAAAAAGAAAAGAAAAATGTGAAGTAATTACTCCCATAGAAATGTATACATAAATCTATTTTTAGAACATATAAGCATCCTGTAAAGTCATGGAATCTTAATGTAAATGTTCAACATTAAAAATTTCCCCAGATAAAAAAGAAACATAAGCAGTGACCTCAATGTTTTTAATACATAATAAGTTTACCTCAGGTAATAGTTTGGGTACTACAAGAAGTAGAACTGAGGAGTGAAGTATGCAGGATATTTGTTAACGAGAACCCTTAACGTTGATACTGATGGAATAGAGTTTCCAAAGAGGTGCATCAGGAGACGTGAGTGGACAGATGAAGTCGACCGCTGGTAGAGGCTCAAAGACAGCTTCAACTAACTGCACTGGGAAATCAGCAGAAAAGATGAGATCAGAGTTCTGCATTCAGGAGCACAATTCCTTGCCGTTTTAAACATCTGAAAGATAATTTCTTGCATATGCCTTATTCTAGCTCATGAAAATACGTGACATTTATAAGATTACTCTTTCATCAAAGCCTATCCTGAGAAGACTGAAAGTTAATAGCATTCATAGCAATTGGGACAAGATCCCTTTTCAAAGAGGGATCTGAAAAATATTAGCTGTGGGGAGCACTATCCAGATCCCACTTTGAAAAGGGATCTGGGTAGTGCTCCCCACAGCAAATATTTTCTAATCTTTAAAAGACATCTCTTTATAGCAGTATAGTTTGCAGTGTGTTTTGAAGACTTATATTAAAGAATAAAAACTAGATTTGAGCGCACCATACTTTCCCTCTCCTGTGTTCAGAATTGTAGGAGACATCTTCGAATGCATGGCTTCCATTAACAGAAGAAAAATACAACCCAGACTTGAGTTCAGAACTAGGTGGAGAGAGTACTACACGATAAGTAAAGCTTTGAATTTAAGAAAATTGTACACCTAAGGAAAATACTAACATTGACACTCAGTGCAAATCTGCAGACCAAACCTGGGAGGGAAGCGATGTGAACATGCGAAGCTGATAATTCTACATGAAATGAATTCCCAAAGCAGTTGTAGTAGATGATGTTGCATGTAAACATTATTCCTCCAGCAGGACTGGGCTGTTCATTACTCGCTTGCCAGAGAATGGGCAACCACTCTCAGTGAAAGGATGCTAACTCATCTAAAGTTACAGGGCCCCCTCGGGGGAGGGAGAGTGGGTTCAATAACTAACTGATTGGGGAGATGAGGGCATATAAATGCAGGATCCTTCCTTGCATTTGGGAGACAGCAGTGAAAGTACATTCTGGGTTTAGAATTCCACACGGGATCAGCTAAGGCCTGTGTAATATTACAGCTCAACTTCGCCAACTACTCAATCTTACATCTCTCTGTGCTTTACTATTGTTTCTCCCAGGCACACTTCACAATAAACCACCTATCCCAAATAATCTATCTTAGACCCCATCTCCTGGGAACTTCTCAGAAGGTTGTTTTGTACCAGTAGTGGTCCCAGAAAGGAAATTCTAAAATGGGATATTTAGAGTTGGATCGTGAGCGCACAGATTGGTGATAAATATCCTAACCTTAGTAACAAAATATTGTTAAACTTAGCATGCTGTAGCGACATATTTGTTAACATTCCTCTGTGGCACACTAGGATGAGAAATCAGTAAAAGAGAGGACACTAGCTGGTGTGATATCTCAAGCGTTTGCAAGATGAAGAA
Organism: Dinomys branickii; assembly: GCA_004027595.1. NCBI lineage: Eukaryota > Metazoa > Chordata > Mammalia > Rodentia > Dinomyidae > Dinomys > Dinomys branickii. The sequence continues at coordinate 31,501 of PVLD010010650.1, read as the reverse complement.
ATATACTATAAACTTATGAAATTGATGTTACCGAGAGTTACAGATACACTGAATATAGACAGTGTGAAGTAGTAAATGAACAATGTGAAGCTGAATGTAAGAGTTAGGAGATTATGCTGACAGGTTATAGACTGCCATATTGAGTAGAGGAAAGTACAACCCACCTAAATCCTTCAAGTTTATGGAAGTTCCCTATTCTTTTCTGCTCAAAGCTAAATTTTGCCTCATTGGTGATCCAGGGACCACTGAGAAAGCGTTAGATTGGTTAAAGGAAAGAAGGGACACTATGTCAAAGAGCTACAGAGCTGAGTCGTCATGCACAACCAAGAGATACAGGACTCTGTATGATCTGTATTCCTAAGGGATTACAGTTTTGGAGCACAGAAAGCAGAATAAAAGTTACGTAAAAGAGATTACCCACTGGGCAAAGAGTTTGAAAATATGGCAAAGACTCTAAAAGAGGATGTGCTAGGTCAATGGCTCTTGGGAAGTTGGAAAATGATATGGATCACAACATTTAAAAGAACTGCTAGAACTGTTGTCCTGGATGGTGAGGGAAAGCAACCAATAGCGCATTGAAGTGGTCCTACTAAAGTGGAGGTACCAGGTAAAGGAAGCAAACCCAAAATGTCACTGTGCCTCAGAGTATTTCCAGGAATGCATATTGTCAGAAAAATAAGAAATGTTCAGGGACACCAGCACTTTCTGTATTCTGTAGGTTTGTTCTAACAGTAGGATATGCACTTTTTACGGCAGTAGGCTCATTAGGAGAAATGATCAAGATAGTGTCTCCAATGTGATAGAGTCCAAATAATGACAGTTAACAGCGAGGAAGGCAGTTATCATAGTAACTGGACAAGGAAATACTGGTATAGAGGGTATCTGACATGAAAGGAATTATGAAAACTTCTAATGGAAATTGAGCAACATAGTTATATAGTTGTCAAGGGTATTATTAATTAATTAATATATATCAGTATTTCTCAACCAGAAGCAATTTTGAAACTCCTCCCCCAATCCAAGTTACATTTGGAAATTTCTGGAAATTTCAGCTCCTACCCTTAGGGAGCACAACAATATCTAGTAGCTGTAGCATAAAAGTCTTACAAAACATCATGCAGTGCACAAGATACCCTTCCACAGCAAAGATCCACTTGGCCCAGAAAGGCCATAATGCTGAGGTGAGAAAACATGACCTATACAAAAGAAAGGGGAAAAAAGAAAGGAAAGGACAGGAAGGTGAGCGGAAGGAAAGGGAGAGGAGGAGAAGAGAGGAAAGAAGAGATGAGGAGAGAAGAAAAAAGAGGCCAAGGAAAAGAAATCAAGTAGGAAGCATAAAGATGCCGAGAAGATGTCTTTGAAAACAAATCCAGTCCTGTGCCATACCTGAGCCAGTTTTCAGATTTGGAACATATTGACTGAAAAAGGATTCTGCCATCACACTCTCATAGACACTGTCACGTTCCTGCCACACCTTCCTTACGACACACACGGACATCTGTGTTTCACCATACTGGACAAGAGGGAATACTCAGATATTTCACAAACTGTGAAACAACTCTGAGTTGACATTAGTATTTGAGGACCAGAAGTTTAAAAAAAATTTTTTTTCATGCTCCCTACCTTAAAGTGAGGCAGATATGTTTCAGGTTACAAGTTATATCCCAGTTTCTTCTCACAGTGGGTTCACTAAGTCCGTGGTGCTATCCAGTAGCCCATTCCATTTTGCAAAATATACAGAGTAGTTGACCTAATGCATAGTTGTCAAGAAATTCATATTGTTTCCTTGACCTCTGGAGCAAAAAATATCATACTACTGATAGTCTATAGTACCGAAAAGGAAATGAATTTAAAAATATTTTTCCACTCCTCAGTATCATAGAAGACCTGACTAGACCCAGTGAAATAAATTCTCTCAGGAAACAACTAAAACCCTGGACATAAGTCAGTAAAATTATGAATAGCACATGTTTCCACGAAGGAGGAGATAATAGGAATGCTTACACTGAAGTTTCTTACAATTTGATTTTAGCCCAGTCCATACTGCATACACAGGAGCAACATGGAGCAAATAAAAAACCTCACAGGTTTGTTTTTTTAACCTGGTTTCACAAAACAGAAACCAAGAACCCTGGAGTGCCATAGTGGATAGGTCCCAGAAAGTGAAAGCAGAGACACTACCTGTGACCATCCACATCTCTGGCTGGTGCCTGAACACACTTCTATTGAACAGAGTCAAAGCAATGCAACTGAAAGTAAAAAATGAGAACCAAGATTAAATAATTAGACAAAGGGAGAGAGCTCACAGTTTAAGTTTCTTCAACAAAATCACCTACTAAATCAAAGGAACACTTACTACATAAAACTACTTGAATTCAGATATCACATATTCTAACATTCATAGTGCGTGCAATAGATTCTAAATTACCTGAGCTACAAAAATCCAAGAAATACTTTGACAAGGTATCAAGACAAATATGAAACCAATCAAAGCAGCACACCAAATGAGCAGCTGTTGGAACTAAGTGAAAAGAATTTTAAAGTTGATATTATAATATACTGAATGAACTAAAACAACACATGTTTTAGTTAGACAATGATCTCTACAGAGGATGTGGAAATTCATCAGAGGACAAATACAAAACAAACAGATTTCTAAAAATAAAAAGTAAAATTCCTGAAGTAAAAATTTTTAGTTGGACTTGACAGAAAAATAAAAGAGAGAAAGAAATGAACTTGAAGGTGGAACAAAAGAAACTGTCCAAGTGAGGAACACCAAGAATAAAATATTTAAAATCTACAGTTTCAGACACCTGGTAGATATTACCAAACTATAAAATATACTTGCAATACATATATCAGAGGTACAAAAGAACAGGAAGAAAAAAGAAATATTGAAAATAATTGGACATAATTTATTTCCCAAATGTGACTCAGGACAGAGATGTGTAGGTTTGAATGAGCAACACACACACACACACACACACACACACACACACACACACCATATAGCTTCCATTCTAAAGTGTATCTTAAAATTGAAAGATACTGATTGATAGAGAAAACCCTAAAAGCAGAAAGAGAAGGAGGCCACGATAGCTGCACCATGTTATTCCTTATCATGTTTCTGAGGGAGTTTCAGGGGGTTTGGGCATGTGGATGAACAGATGAGGAAATGAGAATTCTCTCACTGATATAGGTGGGTACCTTCCCATCTGCTGAAAGCCTAAATGAGAAGGACTTATTCATTGTCTCTGAGCAGGGACATCTGTCTTCTCTTGTCCTTGGACATTGGCTTCCCCGGCTCTCAATCCTTTAGCCATTGTCTTAATTTTTTGAATTACACCACTAACATGTAGAGGGCAATGAGTCAGAATACAAACCAGAAATAGAACTGTAATTTTTTTTCTTCAAAGGTGATAAAGTGATTCAACCAGCTGTGTTTTGTACAAACTTTGCTGAAACTGGATCCCTACATGAAAAAAATGAACATCAACTCTTGCTACAGGCTATACATGTAAATTAATATGAAATGGATCATAGATCTTCAAGTAAGTCATAAAACTGATACAGTTGTGGAATAAAACACTGGGTTGGACAAATATTTCTAAAATAGAATACAAAAAGCACAGTATATAAGAGAAATTCATAGAACAGGTTTTATCATGATTTTTGAATGAACTGATTAAAATGGCAAAAATACTAGTCAGACACATAGAGAAAACTTTTGTAAATGTACACCTAACAATGTTTGTCCCTATAACATACAGAGAAAATAACACTAAAAATAAGAACATAGGCCAAGCTCTAAAAATGGGTCAATGATGTATAGAAATAATTTATTCAAGAATATATATGAGTTAACTGCAAGAATAGGAAAAGATATCAACATCAGTGACTTCACAGACATGTTAATTAAACCAAAATAATTACATATCTACTCTCATGGCTAACATTACACTGACTGGCTATGCCAACCGTTAGCAAGACCATAGAAGAGTTACAATTTTCATATTGTGCCAGCATAAGTATAAAATGATAGAGCCATTTTGGGTACTAGTATGGCAATATCTTATAAAGTTAAACATTTATTATTGCCCCCAGCACTTCAGCTCCTACAGATTTATCCAAGAGAAATGAAACCATATCTATACCCAAAGCATAAACATAAATATTCAGGTCAGTCTTAATCATAATAGCCAAAATTTAGACATAACTCAAATATCTAGTGTTGACTTTGTGACTCCTCAGGGATAAAATGAATTGAATTATTGGTACATAAATTATCCTGAATTAATCTCCAATCATATGCTAATTGTAAATCAAATGCAAAAGAATATCCATCTTATGAGTTCATTTATATCAAATTCTAGAAAAGGCAAAACTATGATGACCAATAAAATCAATCATTTACTAGGCTTAAAGTGTGTGTGGGGCTTTAGAACAAAAAAGCACAAGGAAATGAAGAACTGACATATGTTGATTGTGTTGTTAGTATAGGCTATTATAAAATTCATTAAACTGTGCACTAAAACCAGAATTTTACTGTGTTTAAAAATACCTTAATAAATATTAACATTTAGAAATGTTGAAAAAATCCAGTATATTTTCGTACAGATAATAGCAAGTCATATAATCTATAAACATTCGAACAATGTTAAAAATGCTTCTCAGTATTTCATCTGATCTATTAATCTGGTGTTCTCTGCAATAATTAACCCCCCCCCACACACACACACACTATGGATTCTGGCCAACAACAGCAGGCTTATACAAACAAGGATATGCATTGGCTATTCACTAAGAAATAGTCCAAATTGTTGTTACTGCCCCAGGTATAGTAATGCATGCAAACAGATTTGTATAGCTTTAGATACACATTAAGTGCCTTCAGAGAAAAAATTTATTACTGTCTCCAGCAGTAGCAGTATGTATTAAATGTTTGTTCCAGTTGTAGTAGTTTTCTTACTCTCTCTTAGAGTACAGTCAAAAGGAACCTGGTGTATCTAGACATTCCACAGATAAGTTAGTCTCCTGTATGAAGTACAAGATGTACATCAAACCAGAGAGTACAAGAATGACAAGTATGTTGAATGACTTCTTAACACGTTTATTCCACAGAGTAAAAGATAAAAATTATGAGAATCAATGACATTAGTGATGAATTGGTATTCCAGTAGTCTGTGCGTCAGAATGGATTGTGCCTTTAAATATACAGAATAAATTACTTTACCCTGCACTTCCTTCCAGTAGTAAAGTAGCATAACACTAGGAACCCTTCTTTTGATTACAGAAGTAGCATATTTAACACTTGGAAATAATATTCCAGCTTAGATACCTAATGATAAGAAAGTACCCCAGCTTTAAATGAGGCACAGAACAGGAAATAGACCTGTAGGAATTGGCTGCAATGAGAGTTCTAGAATTTAATTAATATGATCTGGAAGATCTTATAATATTAAAAAGTCAGTATAGTAGGAAAAGATCCCAAGTGGAATTCATGGTAAATCACAATAGGATAATGTCAATGTGGTAGCTCCTGATTCTGGGCCAAGATAACTACACCTTCAGCATTGAACTCTGTACCAATTAAAACAGTAGCTGATAAGCTATTAAAAGATTGATAGAAATATCCAGCCATGGGATCTCAAGGGACCATGTGGCCAGAGGTGCCCATTTTGAGCATAGGTTTGGATGGGCATAGGGCCGTTCCATAAAAGGCACATCTATGGTTGGGAACAAGCATGAGAAGAGGGCACAAATAAACTATACAAGCAGATACCTTGGAACATTTTGGTTGACAAATGCTGTATTATTACCACTTTCTTAGTCCAGAAGACTGGGCAAAAAAGTTCTAGAGAAGACATATTGCTGTATTTATTAGAATAGACGTACACTGTGAAGACAGTCGGACCACATATTCACACCCAGCAGAGGGGTTCCACTATGAAAGTGGTATTAAATAAGTGCATACATAAAAAAAAAAAAAAACTTCCTTAGCTGCTATCAGCTAACCTTTGTCATTTGGCATCCCTAGGCTTACACAGGGGATTCGTGAGCAAGGTAGCCATGGAGACAGACGTGGGATCAGTGCGTGATTCCAATAATATAGATTTCCACTGACTCAGCCTCATTTAGTTTTACAATGTCTGTCCTCCTAGCTACAGAGACCAATGTTGGTGCTACAACATAGCACTCACTTAACAAATACAATCAGCAAATTTATGGCAAGTTCATTATCTTGGATCTCTTCCACACTGGAAGGAATTGCTGTTCATGAGAGAGACCAAAACTTATCCAAGGATGTGGTTGCCTAATCAGCCCGCAGCAGGCAGCACCACTACCTAAAGTTTTGGAATGTTTCATTCACTGACATGCGATGCTACCTAACAATGCCACGACATAAAGCAAAGAGAAGACAGTAGCTGGCAGATGTTCATGCGCTTCATTGCCAGCCTCACAGAAGAGTGGAATGTCCTTTTGCAGGTGGTGATTAGAAAGGTTATCCTGTAAAGATCATGAGCCCTCATCTAGGAGGCAATATGTATCTATAAACAGTGACTACTGTATCATTCTTTTTCCAACATATAGCATATATTCCCAGGAAATAAGCGAATGAAATGTGATTGAGAGCATTTACTATTACTCCCTGCCAAACCTCCTGGGTAAACTACCCTTTTTGTCCTTGCAAACTTAAGCTTTAAAGCTCTGATTCCCAGAAAAGGAAGGTTGTCATCAAAAGACACAGCAAGAATCCCATTAAAATTCTAGCTATGATTGCCAACCAGTCATTTTGAACTCTTCATGCAAAACGATAAGCTGGCAAAGAATAATCATCGTACTTTTAGGGTTCATTGAACCCCATCATCAGAAAGTAGAAGGACTGTTCTTAGTGGTGCAGAAAAGATAATGTGCAGCTTTCAGACAATTCTTCTGGAGATTTAGTTTGTAATAACCTGCCTAATTTCAATCGTAAGTGAACAAGTACAGAGGTCATAAACTGAGAGGGAGACAGCAATCTAAAACTCATAGGGATGAAGATTTGTTTCACATCACCTGGTAAGTCACCTAAAATAGCTGAAGGAAATCAAGAATGATTAGCAGATGGAATTGTTGGTTACTTCCTTAAGAAAAATTGTAGTAACTGGAAACTGGAATTTTTTCCATCAACTTTACTCATACATTTTCTGAGGATATGAGGTCAAATAAAATCCTAAAAGAAGTTGTCCCAGATTAGATGAGGTCTTATTAAACAAGAAATTGGGTCAGAGCAGTGCAAAAAGTGGATTGTCGGTGCTCTGGTGCTCTGGATACCTCTCTTCAGAAACACAGGATTTATTTCCTCCTGTCCTGGGAGAACACGTTGTCTATGGCTACATTTTTGTCTTCGCCCATGGACTGCCATTAACAAAATGAGCTATGTCAACCAATCACGCGCCTGCTACCTAGTTGACACCAAATATAACCGGTGGATGCAAGGATGCCAATGTTCAGCCCCTTTGCCTTAATATGATGGACATCTCTTAAGGTATTCAAGCTCCACAGGTCCAGTAGGATCTGCTGAAATTGAATCACTGTCCACATTCTATTTCTAGCATCTCTTAGTAAGCTTTGTGCCTAACAGTACTACCAAAAAAAAAAAAAAATGCCTTCCCTATGTAAAGTTCTATGTCTGAGTCTACTTCTTGAAGTACTCACTCCAAGACAGGACCTACTTGACTAAAAATTTTATTCGACTTAAATGTACAAATATTAAGATTAACGAATTAATTCAGTATCAAAATGAAACAAACGATCCTAAGCACGTACATACACAAAGCCACCATGAGTCAGAGAAAAAGAGAAGTCCATATTAACACTGGAATTACCAGATAAGAGGAAAGAAAGGATCTAGAGATGAAGATAGAAACAGAGACAGAGACAGAGATAGACATATAGGCATAGTAGACTGCGAAAAGGCATTTATACTTTAAAGATAAATTCATTTAGATGCAGTGAATAGAATAAATGTCAGAAGAGTCCAGCTCCAAAAATAATTACAGAACAGAAACTCAGTAATGAATCAAATAAGAGTATAACTCATACATAAAGACAACCAAAATATGAGAGCAAGTCTTAGGTGATTTAAAGTATAGAATGAGAAGGTTTACAAACACCTTATAACAGTGCAAGAAATGTACTACAGATAAATTAGAGGAGAGGCAATAGTAGCAGTTTTAATGACAGAATTTTTCAGAACCATTTGAAGACTAGTATCTATAAATATAAATTATATTACATGCTATGCAGAATAAGTACTTAGTACTTAAAGTACCTAAACCCATTCTAACAAAATGTAAAAAGCAATTATGTCTCTATTTGTTATCCTGAGAAACCACTTTGAAGATATCAATACATAATACAGCAACCATTGTTAATTTCCTACCACTTTGTCTGTAACTTTGTATTGTTTGTACTGTTCTTATGCTATTTTGTAAATGCAGGTCTGTTTGGTAATATGTGTTCTTCTTTTATTTTTAAAATTAAAAACTCAAATCTCACAATTAAAAAGTTCACTAGGGAAGAAATGACGACTTGACAGAAGGAAATGCTGGAAGAAAATAAACATTATTCTAGAATCATGTTCTCCCAAAATGTGTACAGATTCTTTGAATACATACAAATCTATGTCCAAATGCATGAGTATTTGTGATGATTTTCCTCTCACTTGTTTGCAGTTGAATTTCTACCCCTGTATGAACCTAATTCATAATTGTCAGTGCGACTGGATTAAAAGTACTGAACAACTCAGTGCATCTCACTTCTGGGTATGTTTGTGGTGGTATTTGCAGAGATGATTAGATTTGGGCCAGCAAATGGGACAAGATCAGCCATAACTGTGGTTGGCACCACGCATAGGCTTATAACATAGATGGGTTGAAGGGAGGCAAAAGTCAGCTTGCATTTAAAGAGCTCCGATCTGATTGAGCCAGTGTGCCTTTTGTCTCAGGTTCTTCTTCAGCTTTTCAATGTGGATTCACTGCTGGTGACTCGCCAAGGAGCTTCATAACCTTCACTCTTAAACAGGCACTGCATTTTTTAATGCTTTTTAAAAAGCCATGAACCTATTTTATTTTTGGTCATCATTGCTTTATTTTCATTTTTTTATTTTAAAGGAAATAGTACAGAAAAAAGACCAATAGCAAAATGCAAGCAACATAAAGCAAGGACATTAAAAATGATACAGTGTTTCAAACCAAATGATAGGGATTAGCAATGGTTGTTATACTACATATTATCTTCAACAAATTTGCTGAGATTACCAGATATAAAAATAGAAGATTGATCAAATCATTAAAGATATATATAGATAGATAGATATAGATATAGATATATATGGATCGGTGGCATAACTGCACTACTGGTGTCTGATGGTTTGTTGAGGGGAATAGTTAATGATTAAAAGTTTTTTGGGTTTTTTTTTACTATTTTGATCAATTGTGTATGCTTGTATCTAGTAATCTGAGCAATTTATGTGAGGACAACAATTTGCACTATAACAACCATTGGTGAACTCCTACAATTATGCCTAACGTCATTTATGTATTGTCTTTAATGTTCTTTTAAATTATTATTTTCTCCCTCGCCATTAACCTTTTTAAAATTAACTTCTTAATATTATTTTTTATTAGTACATATTTGTCATACATTTAGATCACATTTATCATAAGGAATTTGTACCTGTACATGATATATCTTAATTCTCTTTTTCCCATTTCCTTCCTTTCCTGTCAACTTTCCTTCACCTCCCCATTTATACAAACTTTATTTCCATTTTGTCCTTCCATTCTTTTCCTTTTTCCCTTCCTTCCCTCTCTCTTCCCTCTCCCTTGTTCCCTTTCCCGTTTGACCATTTTCTCCCTACATCCCCAGGTATAGCCTCCATTCTGCGCCTTACTTACCCTTTGGTCTTCTCAAACAAGAGAAACAATGCAATATTTAACTTGTGTGTCTGATTTATTTGATCTAAGAGCATAACAATTTTTTCATAAAGCTACGGAAGTGGGTCTACCCAACCCACGTTTATTCTTGAGAATATTTCTATTAATATATTAGTAATTTTAATTCTGTGAGTTTTATTATATTAAACAATGAGTACTTAACAGGAAAACTATCACATAAATAAAATATTGAGATTTTAATATTTATTGAGTGTTTAAAAAGCATCAAAACTATCAGCATCGACTATTTTTGGTGTATAAAGCCTAAAAAAATCCACCACAAATAAATTCTTATATAAACTACAATGAAACTACCAATAACACTCTACACAAAAATCTTGACTTCAATTATCACACATAAGGCATTCTGCACACATGACAGTAGCACATCCCATGCTCATGTATCACTTACACTGACAGCCCATGTGTTTTGACTGCATGGCCTTTCTGTAGGACATAGTTGACATCTCAGTGGTCTTACTGTTTTTGTCAGGAGGTACTTATTATATTAGTGTGTAGTTAGTAACACAAAATATCAATAAAATAAAATATTAAATTCTTATTATGTATTGTGCATTTAGAATAGACATCAACATTTTCACATCAGCTCTCCGCATGCTTACAAAACCTAAAAGATAACATCAAAAATAAAAAATTTTGAACTGCAGTATAGAGAAAAGAAAACGAAAGTCTACCACAGAAATAAACTTTGCTTCATCTATCACAAGCAAGGAAGTCTTCATATATGACACCTGTGTGTTTCATACACACATCTTTACACTGATAGCAGGTATGATTTGTTTTCCTGTCCTTTCTTGCAGGGCACAGTTGACTTTTTTTTTGTTTTCCTGTTGACATAGTAGGTCTTTGTGATACTGTGCCTGCCTGTTCATCTGTCAGCTCACCAGTGTGTTCCACAAATTTTTTAGATAGTTCCCTAGGCAAAAACATTTTGTTTTCCCTTTGCTGCAAATGATCTCTTATGATCTCTTATGAATTCCACTCCCAATCCTCTAGAAAAAATTTCTCAGTGGTGTTTTGCATTTGTTATTCTCTTTGTAAACTAACAAACTATACCGTAACACATGTTCAGGATCAAGGAAACCACAGTGCTTTCTAGTTCAAGTGAATCATAGTTGCTGCATAACTCATGAAAATCTACTTCACATTTGGTTTTGTTGTAGAAAGCTTCCATCTCAGGCTTATATCTTGCCAAGGCTTCCCTATCAATATTTCCATCATGGTGAAATGTTGACATCAGTAATACCAGTTTGTTTTTCTTTGCCATATATGAGGGCAATGTAAATCTTTCTGAAATCCAAAGATTGTGCTACACAATTCTTTGTTTTGAAATTTCAACGTTTCATTTCGAATTTCTGCCTTATTCCTGTGTACAGTTCCTGTGCTGGTCAATTTATGCCTTGTTAGCAAATGTCACATTAATCAGAAACTGGTAAACTAATCATTGAATGTCATATTCCAAATAGTTTAGGAGATGAGAGCAACAAGTCTGTTCAGAACATCATTTGGTTTACTATTATATGAATAAGAATCTGATGGTTGAGATTCAGGATCAGTTTTTAAATTGAAACCATAATAAGTCTTTACATCTATGAGCACATAAGTTTTTATGCCATATTTTGATACATTCTTTTTCAATAAGTCTCTTGTATTCCTGCGATCACCATGAAGAATCCCTGCTAAGTACAGCTGACCTATGAATGCTTTCAGTTCAGTTAACGACATGTCATAATAAATACATTTTTGAATATGGCAGTAGGTGCACACAGAACATCGATTTTGTATTTCCCCTTTTGTGTATTTCACAGCACCTTGTAGCGTTTCATCTGTTACAATTTCCAACACTGAAAGGCACTGCTGGCATTCTACCCAGTAAATTTCACCACTGCCAAGAACCGTACTATATTTTTGAAACTAATTCTAAAATTGGATTGTTCAGTTTTGTTGCATGGCCATTTTGCAATATTATGACCTAGTCAAACAAGTTAGTCACATTGCTGTTTTCTTCGTCATCTGAAACAAGAATATCTGCATTCTCTGTGTCTGTATCAGTTGATTCTTGATTCATTTCACTGTCACAGTAACTTTGTCTCACAAGGCCAGTATTAAAGTTATAATCATTATCATGATCACTGTCATCACTACCATCGTCATCCTCATACACCTACCTAGTCCATCTTCCAGAAGATTAATGCGTCTATTTTTATGGTTAGTTCTTTGACCATTTCACTTTTTGCTTAGTGCAGGGTGAGGGATATAGTTCTGAGTTCCAATTTCAGCAAAGCCACTGTACCCAGGATCATTTATTGCAGAGGCTATCTTTCTTACAGTCAAAGTCTTTGGCCCATTTATCAAAGGTAAAGTATGTGAGTGTTCTAGGAATTGTTTCTACATCTTCGTTTTCTTTGATCCTTGGGTTTCTTTTGACCAGTAACATAAAGTTTTTATTATATGAGCTCTGTAATATGACTTCAAGTCAGGGATTGTAATGCCCTCTTCCTTGCTTTTGTGGCCCAGAATTGCTTTTGGTCTTCCAGGATTTTTCTGGTTCCATATGAATTTTAGGATTGTTTTCTGTTGTTCTTTGATTGGTATCTTGATTCAGACTGCACTAAATCTATATAACAGTATTGGAATTATGGCCATTTTCAATGTATTCTTTCTGCATATACAAGAAGAGAAGATAACTTTCTATTTCTAGTATCTTCTTTGATCTGCTTTTTCAGAATACTCTAGTTTTCAATGTGTAGCTCTTTTACTTCTTTCATTATGTCAGTTCGTAAGTATTTCATTTTTCTTGATGCTATTGCAAAAAGTATTTTCCTAAATTGCCTCTCTGATTTTGTTGCTTCTGTATAGGAATGCTGTTGATTTTTGAGTGTTGACTTTGTATCCTGCTATGGTACCAAATCTGATTATTAATTCTAGGAATCGCTTGGTGATCTTCTATGTAGACTGTCATGTCATCAGCAAATAATGATAATTTAACTCCTTCTTTTCCTATACAAATAAAATAAAATTTTCTCTTTTGTCTAATTGTTTTGGCTAACATTTCCAGAACTTTATTAAACAGGAGAGATGATAATGGGCAACCTGCCTTGTTCCCGATTTTAGAATGAAAGCTTTTAGTTTATGACCATTTAGTATAATGTTGGCTGTTGGATTATCATAGATGGTTTTGAACATATTGATATGGAAATCATCTATTCGATTTTTATAGTTCTATTATGAATTTGTGCTGGACCTGGTCAGATCTGGGTGGAACATGCTTTTTCTGAATCTACTGAGTTGATCCTGTGATTTTTTTTTCCTCAGATTTGATAATATGTTTATTATATTTATTTATTTGGATATGTTTAACCACTCCTCTTCCTTAGGATGAAACCAATGTGGTTATGGTTTTGATATATGGTTTTGTACATGGTTTTGATAATTTGCTGAATTCTTTCCGCCAGTGTCTCTTTGAGGGTTTTTGAAACTATGTTCACGAAGAAGATTTGTCTGTTGTTCTCTGTTTTCATTGGATACTTCTCTGATTTTGGTGTCAGGGTAACGCTTGCTCCTAGGAATGACTGTGGATAGATTACTTCCTTTTAAATTTTATTAAAGATTTTGAGAAGTACTGGCACTATATATGACTTAAGATTCTTTAAAAACTCAGCAGTGAATTCATCAGCAATGAGCTTTTTCTTGTTTTATTACTTGTTTAAGTAATCAGAAAATATTTTGGATAGGAAAGAAAGAAATGAAATTATCATTTTTTGCAGATGGCATGATACTCTACATGGAAGACCCCAAAAACTCCACCAAAAGACCCCTAGAATTAATAAACAAATTCAATAGTGTAGCTGGATACAAAATTGGCACTCAAAAATCAATAACATTCCTATACACAAACAACGAACACACTGAGGGAGAAATTAAGGAAACCATACCTTTCACCATAGCATCCAAAAAATAGAAATATTTAGGAATCAATCTAATAAAAGAAGTAAAAGATCTATACAGTGAAAACTACGGTATTCTGAAAGAAAAAGAACAAAGAGGCTTTAAGAAAATGAAAAGATATTCCTTGCTCATGGATAGGAAGAACCAACATTGTGAAAAAGGCCATACTACCAAAATTGTTGTGCAGATAAAGAGAAAACATTCCTAAAATTCATCTGGAACCAAAAGAGCCCCAAAATAGCAAAAGCAATACTGGGCAACAAAGACAAGTCAGGTTGCATCACAATCTCTGAATTGAAATTATAGTATAAGCTACTGTGATAAAAACATGGTACTGGCTAAAAAGCAGATCTGAGGATCAGTACGACAGACTGGAAAAAGTAACCACAACCACAAACACACTCAGCCACCTGATGTTTGACAAATGGGCAAACAAGTTCACTTGAAGAAAGATAGCCTCTTTAATAAATGGTGACAGAGAAACTGACTCACCACATGCCAAAGACTAACTAGAACCATGTCTATTAACGTGCACCAAACTCAAATCAAAATGTATCACAGATCTAAATATTAAAACAGAAACACTAAATCTTCTGGAAGAGAAAGTAGACAAAAATCTGAAAGACATAAGTGTAGGCAGAGAGCTCATGAACAAAAAACAAACTGCATGGGAAATGAATGAATCGACAACTGGGATCTCATCTTATTGAAAAGTTTTTGCACATTTAAAGAAACCACCAGCAGAATAAAAAGAAAACCCACAAATTCTGAAAATGAAACAATAGTCCCAATACAACATACTGAAATGAAATGCAACATACTGGAATGGAATACAGCGAAAGCTACCCTATGAGAAAAAATCATTGCAGTGAATTCCTAAATCAGAGAAAAAGATAGAGGCCAAATAAATAACCTAATACTGGAGCTCCAGGTTTTAGAAAAAGACGAGAAAGCTAAAGCCAAACTGCATATGGAGAAAGAAATTATAAAAGTGAGAGCAGAAATAAATGTAATGGAGACCAAAAAAAAAGAATTCAAAGAATCAATACACGAAGAATCGGTTCTTTAAAAGACTAAGCAAAATAGACAAATCCTTAGCCAACCTTATGAAAAAAAGGGAAAGAATCCAAATATGTGAAATTTGAAGTGAAATGGATGAAATTATAATGGATCCTGCAGAAATCCAGATCACCAATGCATACTTTGAGAAAACGTACTCTAATAAGACAGAAAACTCAAGAAATGAACAGATTCCTAGATACATATGAATTACCAAAGCTGAGTCAAAATGTTTGATTTTACAATTTAGAATTTCCATTCAGAATTACTTCTTTAATTTTGTCTGTGACCCACTCGTTGCCCTGGAGGGTGTTTAATTTCCATGTCCTTATATAGCTTTTGTGGATTTTTTTGCCATTAATTTTTCAATCTCATTTTGCTATAATATGAAACTACGCTTTTAATAATTTTAGATCTTCGCACTTACTGAAACATGTTCTATGAGCTAGTGTGAACTATTTTGGAGAAAGGCTCCTGAGCTGCTAAGAAAACTGTACATTCTCACCTTGGAGGGAATGCGATATAGCTACTGCTACTAACCCGACTCGTTCAAAGCTTTGGTTCAGCTGTGATATGCCCTTGTTGATGTTTCCCTAGTTGACCCGTCTGTTTCTGACAGTGGAATATTAAGGTGCTCCATGGTAATCGTAGTAGTACTTATCTGATTTTTCACATCCGTTATTATTTGTTTTATAAAGTTGGGTGCATCACTATTTGGTGTATATATATTCATGATGGTTATCTTTCCTTCTTGGACTGTTCCCTTAACAAGGATATGGTTTGCGTCTGGTTGTCTCCCCAAAACCTCATGAGGTCACGGAGGTGGACTTTTTTGGAGGCAGTTGAACTGAGAGTTTGTGATTGATTCATGATCCACTGAGAATAGGAGTTTGAGTGCTATGCCCAACCTAGGGCAAGTAGCCTAAATACGATATAAGGGGCAGAGAGAGGCTTGTTCTCCCTCTCTCTCTCCCTCTCTCTCTCTCTCCCTCTCTCTCTCTCTCTCTCCCTCTCTCTCTCTCTCCCTCTCTCTCTCTCTCTCTCTCTCCCTCTCTCTCTCTCTCTCTCTCTCTCTCTCTCTCTCTCTCTCTCTCTCTCTCCTCTCCTCTCTCTCCTCTCTCTGTCTCTATTTCTCCCTTGATCCTTTTCTATCTTCTGCCATGGACTGTTGCCCTCCTGCCATATGCCACCCTGCCATGGAGACACCTCATTATGGACTGAAATCTCTACTAACTGTGAGTCAAATAAACCTTTCCCTCTTTGAGTGGCAGGTATTTTGTTCCAGCAAGGAAAAAAGTAACTAAGACAAATTTGGTACCAGAGCAGTGGGGTTATTGCTGTGACTATACTTTACCGTATGGTGAAGGAGACTTTGACAATGGCTTATGGGAAGAGTTTGCAAATATTCAAGGATGCTGACTAAAAAAAAATAGAGCCAGAATGCCTTAGGCTATTCTTGTCAGAGCTCAGAAGGCGAGAAAGCTGGAAAAGACTAGGCTCAGGAGGTTTCTAATGGAAAGAAGCATGACATTGGTTGTTGGAATTCAGACAATGGGTGTTATGGGTTGGAAAAAAGTTTGTTTGCATTTTGCTTATGTTAAGAGACTTTGATAAAGATTAAGTTTAAGGATGATGGATTGATTAATCTGTCTGAAGAAATTTCAAGGTATTCAAATGTTGAAGTAGTGAAATGACTACTTTTGGAGGTTTGTAGACAGATTTACGTTGAGAATCAAAAGCAAAAACCCGGAAAAATGGTCTAAAATGTTGTGAGTTTAGACACACATGTTGTGAGTTTAGAGACGAAGCTCCAATAAAGCTATAGAGTGCAAAGTTAGAGTAGAGATCTTGACTACAGAGAAAAACAGAAGAATAGAAAATTTGGCCTGAGGTCACCACATGAAGCAGAAGCACTCCACCATTTCCAGGCTCTAAATTGCAAACATGAGGCTAGGTGTAGTGGTGCACACCTGTAGTTCCAGCTCTTTGGAAGTTGAGGAAGGAGGACTGTCATGAGTTTGAGACCAGCCTGAGCTACAAAGTGAGCTCAAGGCCAGCCTGCCCTTCATAGTGAGACTCTGTCTCAAAAAGAAAAAAATAAATTGCAAACTTGAAAGACTTTTCTTTGAGAAGAAGCTATAGAGAACCATATTCCAGAATGATGGCAGCCTAGACAATTTGTTCCTCAGAACTGGATTCAAGGTGCTCAGCAATCCAGGCACTCAGCTCCTACAACCAAGAGAAAGGAAAGCCTGTCTATTGCTCTAGGTGGCAGAAGACCTTACTATAATCAACATAGCACTGGTTTTAGGCACGTGCAGAATGCAAGAATTGTGGAGTTGGGAAGATTTCCATTCAGATTTTAGAAGGTCTGGGAAGCCAGGCAGTGTGCCCCTGAAAGGGCAATGTGTGAAGCTATGCGGGTGAAACCAAGAATGTAATGGAAGGCCCAGAAGTTTGGAGGAGCTAAGAGTGTGGATTTGAGGAAAACTGCAAGAAGGGTGCAGAGTGGGCTGAAAAAAGAAACCTTGGGAGCTACAGCTGCCAGATGTACCATAGGTGGTAGCCACCAAAGCCCTTTGGAATTTACATATTGTCACAGATTGACTCAGATGCTGCTCATGAAATTTTGGGACTTAATGTTTTCCCTGCTGGATTTTGGATTTGCTTTGATCCCATGCCTCTGTATCCTCTGTTTGTAACTATTAGAATGGAAATCTCTATCTTTTGCCGTTGAATGTTGGATGTGTTCAATTTCCTTTTCCTTTGTACAAAAGCACACTGCTAAAAGTTTGCCTTAAATCTCAGAGGAGACTTTTGACTTAGACTTTTCAACAGTGCTGAAACCATTAGGACTTAGAGATCTCTTAAGAGATGAATGAAGTGCTTTTTGCATGAAGGAATGTACACAAGTCTCTAGGGGGCCAGGAGTGGAATACTATGGTTTTTGTCTGGAGGTCCCTCTAAAGCCTCATGGGGTCACACATGGGCTTTTCAGAGGCAGTGGTATCTAGAGTTTGTGATTCATTCATGGTCCAACGCTGGGATTAAGGGGATGAGTTCTACACCCAACCTAGGGTGGGCAGCATACATACAATATAAGGGACAGAAAGAGGCTTATTTTCTCTCTTTCTCTTACTGTTTTTCCTGACTTCTCCTGCAATGGACACAATGAACTGTTGCTCTTCTGGCATGTACCACCTTGCCTTAGAGCCAGTCAATTATGGGCTGAAAGCTCTTCAAACTGTGAACCAAATAAACCATTCCTTTTTTAACTTTTGGTGTCAGGTATTTCGTCCAGCAACAAGAAAAATAGCTAAGACAGCACGTATGTAGTGACATTCTTTGTCTCTTCTCACCAGTCTTGGCTTGTTATCTATTTTGCCTGCAAATACAATAGACACCTCTGCTTTTTTCTGGGTTCTTTTGTATGAAGCATTTCTTTCAATCCTTTGATTTTTAATCTATGGATTTCCTTTTGCATTAAATGCATTACTTATATGCAGGATATTGTTGGATCTTTTTCTTGGTTCATTGTAACAATGTTTCTTTTGATTTATGAATTAAGACCTTTTACACTAATGGCTGTTATATATATATATATATATATATATATATATATTTACGCTTTTCATGTTTTTTTCCTGTTCATGTCCTTTCCTTACTTCTATTTAATTGCTTGCCATACATAGTGGATGAATTCTACTGGGATTCTTGGAATTGTTTTCCTTATTGTCTTTTTCTAGAAAAAGAAATTTTAAATTGGTAATTTGGTGGTCATTAATTTATTCAGATTTCCTTTATCCTGGAAGTATCTTACTTTTCCATTAATTCTAAAGATTGCCTCAGTATTTTATAATCGTGATGAGGAAGCCAAGGAGAGAAAACAATGAAAGATAGTTTTGAGGGGTACATCAATCTGGGTTACAGAATGTTTTGTATTAGGGCTTGAAATACTTCAATCTCTCTGTGACTTAACGTTTTGAGTTGAGAAATCGGTGTGATACTCATAGGTCTGTTTTTATAGGTAATTTGTTTCTTTTAACAGTTTCATTCTTTTTTCTTGTCTTGACTTTCTAGAACCTTTACTGTTATAAAAGTTGGTGTAGGGTTTTTTGGTGATCATAACTATTTGGAGTTTGATATGCTTCACTTATTTGAGTGTGAAATTTTTCTCAGTGCTTGGAAAGTTTTCTGCTATTACTTCTGTGAACAGGGATTTCATGCCCTTTGTGCTATCTTCTGATTCTTCTTTTATTCCAAGCAACCATGCTATTCTTCTTTGCATCTTCTAGCAGCTGTTGGATTGATTTTTCTTCATTCTTTGAAGTTTTTAAGAAGGCTTTCATTTTGTGAACATCTACCACCAGACTGCCTTCTAGATCTGATATTTTGTCTTAATATTTGTTGATTATGCTATAAACTTTCAGTACAAATTTTAATCTCCTGGATATATTTGAATAAATTTTATGGACCGCAGTTTTTTCTATATTGGACATTCATGGTTTCCATGTCTTTACTAAGCTCCTCTATTTTTTATCTGTATTTGCTCTAAATGTACTAATTATTTCTTACATTATGGTTGTTATCTTCTTAATTATCTCTTTTTTGTTTTTTTAAGAGAGTTATTATTTTGTTACTTCTTCTGCCATAATTTCATAAAATTCAGCTCAGAGGTTTTTTATTTCTTCCACCTCAATGCCATGTGGATTTGCCTTTGCACAAGTGGGGGATTATGGGATGCATGTTGCTTCCATGTTTTCCCATTTTCTTTTTCTGTTTATTTGTTTTCTGACTTGAGGCTTGCAGATTGGTTATGATATGTAGCTTTATACAAGTATTTTTAGGAAATGAATACTTTTCAGAAATATCTTCTAGGTGTAGTTAGCTTTTGGCTTTTGGATCTCTCCCAATTTATTAGGGATAAAAAATTGTTACCTGTTTTACCAAGCACCCAGTTCTTTGGTACTGGACTGTAGTACTGTTTAGTACCCCCAGACAACCTAGATATTGGTATACAAGGAAGATCAACTGATTACAACTATGTTACCTTGGCCAAAGTTGTACTGTCAGTAATAAAAATAGCATCAAGAACAGACTAGAAAATGACAAACTGTGATAGCTCTTAATTTTCCACCTTTAACCATAGCTATAAGATTAATAGTTATAAGACAAATCAGATAATTATACACAGTAAATATTCACTTGACAGAGAAATTTTACCCTAAGAGGAAAGCATTTTAAATGAATCAGAGGTAAAAATAGACAAATTGAAGGAGATAATTATATATACCTAAATATACCAATAAATTTAATTAATTAAAAAGAACGCACACACACACAAATAAATAGATAATAAATAAATAAAAATAGAAGAAGAGAAAGCCATTAGAATCAAGGATAGAGGACAAAGGAACATTGCTAAAGCCTCAGAAAGCTGGTGAAGACAGAAGGGAAAGAAAGAAGGAAAACACAAAACCAAAACAAAAAATAAAAGCAATGTTCACATTCATAAATAAAGACATACAATCAAATGAAAACCCAAAGAAAATGAAACGCAAAGGGAAAAAATTTCTCTATGATTTCAAGCCTGTTATTATCTTCTGGAGTCTACAGTTTTGTGGTAGTGTCCAATTTCAGGCATGATTCTACTGTTGCTAGTAAATAAAAGAAGTCAGAGACCAGATCCATGGTGGACAATCTCAGCAAACCTGCAGCAAGGTTAGGGTAGGGTATAATTCTATCAAGCCTGCAGTAGGATTAGGGAAGGGTACCAGTTTTGGTACTTTTAAATTCACAGACATTCACACTGATCCTGACCTCTGGTCATGAGGTTTGTCCCTGAGCCTACAACACTCTAAGAGTCTCTAGCCAGTCTGAATATGGTTCCCTGAGTCTGGATGTCATCTGTAGTTGTTCCTTACCCAGTCACTGTGGCATGTCGACACTGGAAGCCCTGAGGTAAAGTCAACCCACAACTTCTCCAAGTTGCAGATTCAGATGGTCTGTCTCTGAACTGTGATCCAACCAAGCACTCCCTTCAGGCAGTATTGAAGTTGCTTGGACTGAACTCACCAGCTGTTGCAGCACCCAGCACCCACTGCTCCATTCCACTGGTTTATTTCTCCCTGAAGGCCTCTGGAGTCACTTGCCAACACTTTGTGTATGTAGATTCAATCTTCCACGCTTACGCCATGGTCTGGGACCTGTGGAAAAAGTGCAGATTGTCCCATTCATTTTCTTCGTGGAGATCTGTCCTTTCACTTTCTCTGTGAGCTCAAATTTTCTCTTCAGATCCTTTTTGGGCCCAGGAATTCACCTCCCCATTTCTTTCTTGCAAGTTGTTATTTTCTAGTGTCTGGATTCCAAATCTTAAAGAGATTGACTTGCTATTTCTTACTGTTCCATCATCCTCCCCGTTCTTTCCTCTTGTTTTGAGGCTTCCAGTTTTTGGACTGAGTAACTGCTGGATATTATGGCTCTATAGTTTGTATAAAGCAATTATGGATTCTCCTATCTCTCTGTCCTGCTATGTAATCAATCCCCTTGCAAAATTTTATTCTATGGGACTTTAACCAACATATACTCATCCTAACTTTATCAACTTCTCTCTTAGCTCATTATTTGCCAAGATCCTTTTTATTGGAATAATATACACCAGAATTAATCTTTGACAAAAATAGATTTATCTAGTTTTTGCCTGGTTTGTGCTGTTATAACAAAATACCACAGACTGAGTAATTTATAAAATTAGAAAAGCATAAACATATTTGTCATTGTGCTGGGCGTTAGGAAGCTCAAGATTAAGGTGCTGGCAGTTTCCAAGTTTGGTGTGGTTTCTCTGTGCATTGAAGGCAATAATTCAAATGTAGTGTCTTATGTAAGGAAGATAGCTGAGCTCTAACATGATAGAACTCATGAGGGGGGTCAAGTTACTCAATAAAATCCATTTTATAACAATATCAGTCCATTTACTAGAGCAGAGCCCTCATGAAGCAAACACCTCCCAGAAAAATTACTTTCAAATATAGTTGCATTAGAGATTAAATGTTCATTATATCAGGCCATATCTCATTCAAGGAATTTATCTCAGAAATATACAGTATCCTTCTTACTAGAAACTGGGAACATAGATTCGATGATGGTATAGTTAATTTAGTCCACTGAAAATGATGACTTCTGCTATTCCTTAAGTTATTTTTATAAAAAGAAGTCCAAAATATTGCTGCACTAAGCACTATGGCATTAGAATGAGATGTGGGGATAGATCTTCCTCTTTACCTGGATTTTCTAACTCCTCTGTACAGTGATGTAGGAACAGAAATATTTCATTAGCTTTGCTTGCCTTCAGTCTATATAGAGCAAACTCTCAGCATGGCTTCATCTCTCATTCAGAGCCAAGAGGTAAAGTCTTTTATATTTAAGGAACGTGTCTTAATTATTTTCCTCATTATTTTCCACACCAACCCTTAAATTTAACAAAGATGTATTCAGACAATAGATATTCAATAACGACTAAACTTTAAAAAAAGATGGGGAAAAAGTCTTTGTGGATAGTTTTGTTTCTGTTGTAGGAAAAAACTCCCTGAAATAAACTCATTAGATTTAATGACAAGCATTGTGATTAATTGAGTTATACCTTGCAGTTATTTAACACACTATTTTCTCACGTCCTATATTTTAACAATTTGTCCACAAATAAAACTTAAAAGAGAAGCAATGAAATAATTTGGGCCTAAGTTAAATAACTATACACTCATAGCTCTCTCAAAACAAAAATCAAAGTCAGTATATGTTCTGTGATGGTTTATTACATAAGGAAATCCATGTGCAAATTGATGGCGCTTTTCCTGCGAGAAAACAGATAACTATTTAACTCTTTGGCAATATTTTATTTTCTCCTTCAGGTGTATAATTATATTAGTCACAGAAAATCAGTGAGATGTACCAAACTTGGAAAAAGCCAAGTTCCTGAGTGAGCATAAAACGTGATGAACACTTAATTATTATAAACTATAAAGAGATGACAAGATTTAGATAAATATAGATATAGATGGTAGAGATATAAATAGATATGTCCAGTACATTCTGAGCCACACCGAAATTGATATGTAATTCCAGGGACAAAATTCTGACTACAAATGATTCAGAGAATTCCTTCTGTGAAATTGAATATTGACATTTGAAAACAGAAAACATAGTTATGACATAAAAATGTATTGTGTAAAAATGTATTAATGCTACATTCCACAGGCCATCCAGAAAGTCTACCTCAAGGACTCGATGTAATCCAGTTTTTATTTTAAAGAGAGAAAAAAACCCACAAAATACAGAGTTTCCAAGCAAGATAATACGAAGTTAACAATGCTTAATATACTGTATATTATTATCTTCAAATTACTTGCTCAGATTACAAGATATAGGCATGAAAGTTTAATCACACAATATAAGCACAAACCATTCTTTTTAATGAAATAAAGAAATTAGTAGTATAATTATCTTAGCTAACATATATATACATATACATATACATATACATATACATATACATATACATATACATATACCTTTCACTTCTTTCTTTTCTCCTTTCCCCCATCCTAGTCCTTTACTTTTCAGTAGTTTTTTCCCCTTTCACAATATCTGTTGTACAATGTGCATTCTTCCTATCATGAGCAAAGGATATCATTCCATATATATATATATATATATGTGTGTGTGTGTGTGTGTGTGTGTGTATGTATATATGTATATGTGTGTATATGTATGTATGTATGTATATGTGTGTGTGTGTGTGTGTGTGTGTGTGTGTATATATATATATATATATATATATATATATATATATATATTTCACTTACTTTGTTAGATTGATTCCTACATATTTCATTTTTTGGATGCTATTGTGAAGGGTATGGTTTCTTGAATTTCTCTGTCAATGAATTTGATGTTGTGTACAGCTATGCTACTGATTTTGAGTGTTGACTTTGGACCCTACTATGCAACTGAATTTGGTAATTAATCTAAAAGTCTGTCAGTGGAGCTCTTGGGATCTTCTATGTAGAGTATCATTACAATTGTGAATAACAATAATTTCACTTTTTCCTTTCCTATCCTTATTCCATTTATTTCTCTCTCTTGTATAATTGCTCCGTCTAATGTTTCTAGAACTATATGGAATAAGAGTGGTGACAGTGGACATCTTTGTTTTTCTCCTGATTTTAGAGTGAAAGATTTCAGTTTTTGTCCAGTTAGGATGATGTTGGCTGTCAGGTTTTATCAGATTGAGGTAAAGACCATTTATTCTGATTTTTGGTAGGGTTTTTATCATAAAGATATGTTGGATTTTATCAAAAGCTTTTTCTTCATCTATTGGATGATTATGTGATTTTTGTCCTTGGCTCTGTTGACATTGGATGTTACCTTTATTGATTTCTGTATATTGAACTATCCTTGCCTTTCTGGGATGAATAGCACTTGGTCATGTTATATAATCTTTTTGATGATTTGCTGCATTCTTTTTGCTGCTGTTTAATTGAGGATTTTTGCATCTATGTTCATGTGGAATTTGGCGTGCAGTTCTCTTTTCTGTTTGGGCCTTTCACTGGTTTTTATGTCAGGGTAATACTTGGCTCCAGGATTTATTTAGGGAGTCTTTCTTCCTTTTCAGTGATGTTAAAGAGTTTGAGGAGTACTGATGTTAAATTTTCTCTAAATTTCTTCTAGAATTCACCAATGAATCCGCCAGTACATGGGTTTTTCTTTGGTGGTAAGTTTTAAATTACATTCTCAATTTCATTACCTGATATTGAGTTCTTAAGAATTTTTATATGCTCCTGTTTCAGCTTTATATTCTTTTAATTCATATGTTTCTAGAAATCTTTCCATTTCTTCTATGTTTTCTATCCTATGAGAGTAATGATTTTCTATGTGCTGAAGGTGTTCTAAATTTCCACAGGATATTTACTGATTTCACCATTCTCATTGCGTGAATTTGAGGGGTTTTTTTTCACTTTTTGATAAGATTGGCTAGGGGTTTATCAATTTTATTTATTCTTTCAAAGAAACTCTTTGGTTCATTCTTCTTTGTATTATTTTCTTAATCTCTATGGCATTAATTTGTGCTCTGACCTTTACAATTTCCTCCCCTGTATGGGCTTTGGGCTTGAGTCACTTTTCTTTTTCTAGAAGGTTGAGATGAAAATTTAGGTTGTTTATTTGTGCTCATTCTGTTTGTCTGATAGGAGAATCCATATACATTTCCCTCTTAGGACTGTTTTCATTGTGTCCTCTTATTCTGCTATGTTGTATTTACATTTTTATTTGAATGTAGATATGATTTAATTCCTTGTTTAATTTCATCCATGACCCACTGATTATTCATGACAGTTTATTCAATTGCCATGTGTTATGGTGGTTTTGACATTTCTGTTGCCATTCATTTCTGATTTCATTGTATTATGATCAGATTATATGCATGGAATAATTTCAACTCCTTTGCATTTACTTAAGCATGCTCTATAAGCTAGCATATGGTCTGTTTTAAGAAATTCCCATGTACAGCTGAGAAGAATGTATATTCTGATTTTGTTGGTGGAACAATTTGTAAGCATCTACTAAGTCCATTTGTACACAGGTTTAGCTAAGTTCTGTTATTTCTTGGCTGACTTTTTCTAGTTGATTTATCTCTTTGTGACAATGGGATATTAAGGCCTCCTTTAAAATTGTGTTATTGTTTATTTGATATTATGGTTTCTGTCTGTATGTCCCACCAAATCCTCATGTAGTCAAGGGACAGGCTTTTAGAGTTTTGGTTGATTGTGTATGAGTGCTACACCTGCCTAGGGTGAATAGTTTGCATATGTAACAGAAAGAGGCTTGCCTTCTCGGCCACTCTTCCCTTTTCCTCTTGTTGCTTTGCTGTTCCACCACCAGAAACTGTTGCCCTCTGCCATGTGCCACCCTGCCTTAGAGTCAGCCAAGTAAGGACTACAGGCTCCACAGACTGTGAGCTGAATAAATCTTTCCTTCCTTAATTTTGAGTGTCAGGTGTTTTGCCTCAGCAACAATAGAGAAGTAACCAAGACATTTGATTTTTCATGTCTACTGATAACTGTCTTATATACTTGAGTGTGCCCATATTTGGTACATTATATTTATGATTGTTATCTCTTCTTCTTGCAGTTTTTCCTTACAAGTATGCAGTGACCTTATTAATTTCTTTTGATTATTCTTGGTTTGAAGTTCACATGATCTGCAAACACAGCAGTTATCCCTGCTTCTTTCTGGGTTCCTGTTGCATGGAACACTGTTTTCCACCCATTGATTTTCATTCTATGAATTTCTTTTTGATATTAAATGTTTCTTGTATATAGCATATTGTTGGTTCTTGTTTCTTGACCCATTCTGCCAGTCTGTTTCTTTTGGCCATTGAGGCCATTAACATCAATGGTTATAACTTATAAGTATTGGCCTATCTTTTTCATGATATATTCCTGCTCTTGGTTCCCCACTTTTCCCTCTGTTTAGTAGCTTGCCATACTGGGTGTTTTCTTTCTGTTTTTGTTCTTGTAATTGTGGTCATCTTTATCTCTTTGTAGAATATCTTTCAGTACTCATTGTAAGGTTGGTTTGGTTGTCATGAATTTCTTCAGTTGTTTGTTGTCATGGAGGTATCTCATTTCTCCATTAATTTTCAAAGATAGTTTTGCAGGGTACATCCACCTGGGTTGGAATTTGTTCTCCTTCAGGATCTAAAGTACTTCATTCCAAACTCTTCTTAACTTGAGGGTTTGTATTGAGAAGTCTGCCAGGATTCTGATAAGTTTTCCTTTATAGGTGATCTGTTCCTTTTTCTAATTGCTTTTGATATTCTGCTCTTGTGCTGAATTTCTGTGATTTTGATTATTATATGTCCGAGTGTAGATTTATTTTAGTATGCCAACTTGAGTTTCTATACGTCTCACTGAACTATATGTTAGATTCATTTCCCATGCATGAGAAAGTTTCTGCTCATACTTCCGTAAATAGTTGTTATGTCACTTTTATTGACTCTTGCTTTTTCTTTGGCATCAGTTAATTTTATATTATTTTTCTTTGAGTCACCTGTTGTTATTTTCTGATCTTTTGTTATTTTCAAGCAATCATTCCTTTATGATTGTTCACCATAATCCTGTTTTCAAGGTCTGAAAGTCTCTCTTCACTTTCATTCAAGCAATTTTGTGAGCTTTTAGTGGAATTTCTAATTCCCTGGATATATATTTGAATCCATTTTATGTGTCCTATTTCTTTCCTACACCAATTGTTCAAAAGTTTCCTTCCTTTTCCAATCATGATCTATTTTTTATCCATCTACTGTAGATTTTCTGAGCAATTCCTTTATGAATGTTGACATTTTTATGTAAAACATTATTTCTGATCTGATTTCCACTATAGGCTCATGGATTTATTTGATTGCCATCATTTCAGAGACCTCAGGTGTTTGTCTTCCATTTTCTCTCATCTTTTTTTCTACTGAACTCATTATGGGTTGGCTGAAGGTCTGAGATTGTATCTTGCTTCTGCATCTTGTCATTTTATATTTCAAAAGTTCTATTTTTTTCTGTGTTGATCCTTGTAAGTTTTTATAGTAGGTAGCTGTATTACTAGTATCAAGTATTATCTAGGAAAATTCTGTTCCTCAGGAAAGTCTTTTGTGTGCAAGAGGTTCTTGGCTCATGTCTGTTCCAAAATCCTACCTTCCCTGTTAATTTAGAGAGATATTGCTATCTGCGTTCCTCATTCCCCCTTTCTTTTGTGCTGGGATGTAGTGAGGTTATTATCCCCAGAGCTTCCCAGTATTGTTACAAAAAGGAGAACAACTGATTACAACAGATAAGACATCCTAGCTAAAGTAGTATAATTAGCAATAACAATAGCATCAAGCACAGTTTACAAAGTGACAAACTATGGTAGCTATTAATTTTGTGCCTTAAACCACAGGAGCAAAATCAACAATTATATAACAGAACTGATTGTAAATTGGGAGCTTGTATTCAAATTATTTCCCCTTGGTAGATGGTTTTATCCTATGGTAGGGAGATTTAAGAAGAATACTGGATGAAACAAAGATAACTGAAAAGAAAGTAGAGGCAAGGCTGGAGGATAGAGGATGATCACACAAATTTTTGGAAACTAGACAAGAGAGAAGAAGAGAAAAATGAGACAGTAATCAAGGAATTATCTGAACTTGGTCTCTGGGTTTGGGCTATGGGATTAGTTTTCTGTGGCTGGAGTTCTCTGAGCCATTTAGGAAAGAGTGAGAAACAAAAGAAAAGAAAGAAGAGAAAGAAAAAGAAAAAATAAAATGAAGGAAAAACAAACCAACAGACAAAAAAGATAAAAGAGAACAGGGGTGACCCCACATGCCTGCTTCTATTTCATGTCTTTGTCCCCAATCACAACTCCAGTTTAACTAACTTACAACCTGTTGGCTCATACTGTTATTGTTGCTTCAGATTTTTCATACCAGTCGTCCTGCCTGTCCATCATACTTGGGACTCTACTGTGTTGCTGGCCTTTCTTCTGGTCTCTATGCCTTCCTGAGCACTTTCCTTCCATTGTGGCAGCAGTGACGAGGAATGGCCATTTTCTAGGCTGTTCAGTGTAGTTCACCTGAGTTCCAAAAGCACAGATGGCCATAACCCGTGCTTGATCACTACTGCTCAAGAGTAGCCAATAAACTCTAGATGCAAGCTTAATTTTAAATTCATATTAACCAATGTACAAAATATACCTGTATACAAATTTTAAAATCCAGCCCCAAATATTATTGCCAAGGAGATCATCAAACCTCTGAAACATCTTCATTAAATAAAACCTCATCAATGCATTTATTTACTTCATCCTTATACCTGTATTTTTTATTTGCAAAACTCTGGCATTGCATTAAGTCTAAGAAGAAAAAAATAAGTACTACCTCTTACCTTATCTGTTCAATAATTATGAGAATATTCAGAGAAAATAAAAGCAAAATGAAATTTAATTGGAATAAATATTAAATTATCATTAGTCACTTGTTAATTTTCCAATCCCAAGCATGTATATTTTTCCCTTGGCTTTTATATTCATAGATGGACACAGAAACCAAATATAATCTAACAGTTATTATTAACAAATTAAAATTTTTCTAAAACTTTTCTTGCTAATTCAGCAAAGTAATCTTTACGTAGGTGGAATGTCACCTATGGGTAATTCAAATTACAATATTTTCTGACGACCAATGAATTTTCAAATTCTCAGCAATTTTTTGCCATGGAAAAGTTGATTAGCTAATTAGAACCCAATTCCAACCCTTACCTCTCCTATATCTCCTTTGGTAGTACTTTTACTAAGCAAGAATTAATAAATTCTGTATCACTGTTTTGCTCAAGTTCATACAGGGTATAGTTGACCCATTTCTACCAGCACATTAACAACATAGCATTACCCTGCTCTAAACAGCCAGTAGTGCTGAACAACAAGTTCTTTACCGATAGGAAATCTATGTAGAGGTCACAAACATAAAGAAAATAATCAAATAAATCCATAAGTAAAACATCTTTGGGTAAAGGGATATGCTGTCTCCTTGATATGAAAGAAAATAGACTAATTAAAAGAAACAATGCTTAAAGGAGAAATTTTAAATTAATAAAAATAAATATTATCCATATAGACACAGTCAACCACAAGTCCATCATACAAATCATTTAGCTTTGTGATATTTTAAAAGTTTCTTTGTGTTTCCCTTTGGAAAGATGTGTAAAGCAATTGTTTTCTTAACGATCATTATCTTTGCAAGTTATCACTTTTGAGTCACTAAAAAGATTACTTATAGTTTTAATTATTCTTCAATATTAACAAGAAGTACTAATGTAAATGCATACATTCAAAGGGGCTTAGATTATACTATTGTGTTAATTTTGATGTAATAGATATGAGTGTATAATAGGTTCCATCATAAAATGGCAAATGAATTTTTAGATGAGCATCTGTCTGCTAGAACTGAAAGTGTACTCTTCTAGCTAGTGATCATGAACATGCCATTATCAAACCAGAAAAATGCTCCTCTTTACTTTAGTGCTCAGAGCTAGGATTTCTTTTGTTCACTGATTCACCATGAAAACTGACTAGAATATGGTAAAATTAAATATCTTTACTTTGTTTCACTGTGTCTTACCACACTGCCAAATATTTACTCAATTTAACTGTTGTCTATGAAACAATATCAGAAATTAATTTCCTTCCTTTTTTCTGTCATCGTGATTTAATTTTGCTGGTTGTAAAACATCATGAAGGTCAAGACTATCACGCAAATTTCTGCCAGATACTGCTGAGAAACCAGAAGAAAATCAATGATATGTCTATTTTTAAAGGGCAGCGACTGGTAATTGAGAAAATAATCTCATTTTACTCCTTACTAGTGTGTTACTAATCTGCAATGGAAATGATAAAAGTTAAGAAGTAACACAGTACACTAATACACAAGCATATGGTGTCTTAATCTACTCCTAATATATCTCTAGTTTGAAGATAAAATAACTACATATCACAGGGATAGAATGTAAGTATACCAATCATAATATTTGATATTTAGATGTTACTTTATAGTTCGAGACTCATTTCTAATCCTGTCATTTTTTCAAGGCAATTTGTCACACAGTAAGGTTAATATTTAACATTTCTTAGTACCATTGCTATCAAAATGTAGATTACAAATACCAGTTTTTAATAGATTTTCAAATCCATGTTAACTACTGTCATTTTTCAAACTGAAAATAAAACTACAGGGAAGAGCAGAGGAGATTTTTGGGAAGAGACTTAATCATGCAACTGGTGGGTCATATTTTTATATTTTTTGCGTATTTACTTATAATTAAATTTAAGTGTATTAAGTATTGCCTAAGATTTGCTAAGTATTAGACATTATATTATATACTCTGGGTTGTCCCAAAAAGCAAACGATACTGTCATTACCAACAAGACACTTACATTCTCCCAAAGACAAGATGCTCTACCCAGGAAAACAAAAGAATACAGGAAACAGTTATCCATGTGGAGATTTATCATCTACCTATATTCAATGAAAAGAAGCTGTTCATAACCTTTTATATGTTGCATATATGCAACAAATGTTTTAAAAGTCCACACAAACTAATATAGAAAACGTTACATTTGTTTCTCTGTGCAGTAAACTCTAAGCTTGCCGATGCCACCTGTAGTCATATTGATAACTAGTAGTCTTTATTTGAATACTGTTTCAATGTTCTTTCTCACTTAGTGATGGAGAAAATTAGGGATGTATTGCTGAAAACATACATGCATACCTTGAACCATATCTTATGATTTTGAAAAGTACATTTTATTCCTTGGACTGACCTAAAATGTTTAAGGTGTTTCTTTAAATATGGTCTGGTGTACACACACGTTTGTCCACAAGCTTCAGTGGAGAAATTCTTTTTTTTTTTTTTTTTTTA